>OZ026616.1:33131829-33246829 GCA_964020975.1 Hermodice carunculata | reverse complement strand
CTCGTGGGCAAATCCAAGCTATCAGTGAACATATTTCTCCAGCCGCGTACGACTGCATCACACTGCAACTGCTATGGAAATCTCGTGTCAAACATAGTCTTGCAGCTAACAGGGCTACAGGCTGTAGCGCACACGACCAGGGTGTAATGTTTGATTTCATCGTACCAAGGAGGGTACACCCTGTAACCTTTGTAACCTTTTTGACCATGCTGACAATCAATTCACTGCATCTGCTTTTGAGTTGCTTCTCATGCTGTGGTCTATTATTCGCATGTAAATGACACACAACAAACAGTGCGTGTTGTGTCCTGAAATGAGGGTACTGTGGGTATATAAAGTATATCCAATTTTTACATAGGGCTCATACATCTGTATATAAACATGTGAAACACAAAGGTTATGCTCATTTAGTAGGGTTTTTTAATCATCCCAAATCGTATGTTTCAGAGAAATTACGGCCATTTTAAATTTTCACCCATAAACCCAATTTGGTGGCCACCTTTGATTGAAAAAAAAAAAAAAAAAGCGAAAACGAGGCTATGATTTCAAATTAAAAAAACTGCGCTATGATTGAACAAATAAATGCAAACTTTTTTTTTTCAAAATCATTTACTCTTATAGCTGCATCCGATGGTGGACATATTTGAAATCGTTTGATACCTTTTCTACCCACCATTTCCTAGATCAGTCAAGATTTGCTTATATGCCAAATATTTTTCTTTCATGATAATATTGAGACATCTTTTTTTTTCAAATAATATAAGTATCAATATCTGTGTGATAAGTGACAGAAATCTGTTTATAGCTACATTTTGGTGTTCAAGGTCAAACGAAGGTCAAGTTTTATAAAGCTATGATATATCTAACTATGTGCCAAATTTTATCACGATGTTGACCTTTAACTTCAAAAGATACCAACTGTATTCTTAGGTGAACAGTAAGTGGGTATAAATATTCATATATATCCAAAACAGGGGTCCATAATAGCCCTGGGTTGCCTTACTAGTTTACAAATTTGCTTTGGATTTGAAAGACATGCACGATCCTAAATGGCGAACTGATGGCCCAATTCCTTAACAAAGTGGAAGTGAAAGTTTTTTATCACTATGGTTACCAATGCTGTTGCAGAGTGTATGCACGATGCACAAGTTATCCTACTTTTTTATCAGCTCATGTCTATCATGTGTATATCGGTACATTGAATGCAAGCAAGATGCAATTATTATGAATTATAAAAAGCCTGGATCATACATTATATGTCGGGCACAGAAATAGTATTACATATAACAAAATACGAGTACATCTGCACTCTTGCCTGTCAGTGAGAAGCCTGCTCCCGCATGAAGCAAGGTGGCAACGTGGGCCTACTACTACTACTACTACTACTACTACTACTACTACTACTACTACTACTACTACTACTACTACTACTACTAAACAAAATAAATAACCAAAGAACGAAAACAAAACAAAACAAAAAACAGACAGGCAAACAGACAAAAAAAAAACAAACAGACAGGCAAACAGAAAAAAACACAAAAAACAAAAACAAAAACAAAAAAACAAACAAACAAACAAACAAACAAACAAACAGCGACACACACAGACAGACCAAAATTACCTACACATTTTCCAAAAGAAACAATTTATATCCTTCTACTACAAATGTATGTGTTTTTAATCGAGCTATATGTATTTCTTATAAAAGGATATTTTCCCCAATATAGACAGCTTACATCGCTTTCACCACAATTGTATTTATTAACTGATAACTTAGTCACAATATTTGAATGGAAACCCACACACGCACACACAAACACACACACAATTGAGTTATTGCATTATGAATATTAATAAATTCTCAGGAATTTAGACATTTTCCTGGGATTTTAGGCAGTATCCAGGGAATTTTAGACAATTCCCTGGGAATATAAGCGGGTTCCTGGGAACATGATAGCAGTCCTGAGAATTTAACTAAAGTCCCAGGAACATACTGGCAATGTCCTGGCAACATAAAGGCAAGTTCGTGGGAACATAATTGAAGTCCGAGGAATACAGTTAAAGATTCCCAGGAACTTACGGCTAACACATAACGTATGAAGAGTGCATGCGTACATTAGCAGTCAGCATAAATTAATATCTTTCTCCACATACCATATAAACTTTATTTAAAGCCAATTTTCAAATGCAATATATGCAAAAATAAAAATTCACTCTGGGCTAAACCAATTGCATGGAACACTATCCTTAAAAACAAAAAACAAAACAAAAAACAAAAAAAAAAAACAAGAACAAAAACGATAAAAAAAACCCCAAAAGTTGAACCCCACGCCAAATTGCATGACTATGCTTGGTTGGCAAAGTTGAAAATGAAGCTTTATATGGAAATAAAACATCCCCGCTGTACGATCTTACTGAAATGTAGGCCTAGGCCTACACCGGTATGTCCCTTCCACCCACCCACCCCCGCTTCCACGAGTCCACCCACTCTACCTCCGATTCTCGTCGATATGCAGCCTCAAAAATAGGGTGAGTGGGTTCACGGTTGTGCGATACCCTGGGATCTAAACAAAAGATATCTCGTACATATAGGCATAGGTCGAGGCCTATCATATGCTGTATCGCCGAGCTATTTTATTCCTCTGGTGGTGACAAAAAATTAAAAAATGGGTGGCCGTGCAAGTAACAGCTCCAATCGCGATTCAACATGCCTCAAAAAAATGGTAAGTAAACCTTTACATACATCTTTTGATACATTCTTGGTAGGTGATGATCTATAACTTTTGTATTAATAGGCTAAACCCTATAACAATTCCTGTGTGTTATCCGTCAATAAGCATTAATTTCATCTAATGTATGCTTAATAGCTTATTATGACTATGAGTTTACAATATCAATATGTCAACAAGTCGGCTAAACTGTAGAATGCCTGTCGACCATTTTCTGTTACTCCACTGTTACTCAAATTCGTTGGAAATTAAATCTGATTCAAAGTCAAATGGATCTTGAGATCAAACAATAAACTGATTGAGGAAACAGTGTCCAGTAAGCCTATTCGTGATTTATGGGAAGCATGTAACTTGTAAGTACTGTGTATTGTATATTTAGACACCCAGGGGCCTTTGCTTTTCGGCCAATCAGAACACACGTAGCAGCGTCGCCACGGTTACAGTCACTACAGCCGACATGTTGCCGTCCACTGATCCAACCCATGGCAGGGACCATGCAAGGTAAGCGAGGCAGACACAACTGTAACAATTGGACACTGGAATACGTTACCTTTGCACACTTTCAAACCATGAAATATCCCTATAGGCAAAAGTGAGAGGCCATGTTGAAACAAGTGGCCTACTTTAGATAAGCAAAACGATGGGGAAATCTTGACGTTGACCCAGGTTATAGATAAACTTTTTGTTAAAACGACTCAATTGAAGCCAAGGTGATTTTCTCCATGTTTTTCTGGTATCCCGAGAGAATACGGGAGACCACATAAGTGGCTTTTGAAGAGAAAACGGAAGAGATTGGTCCATAGTAGATTTCCTGTACGCTTCTAACTTTAATTTAAGTTTGAAAATTGAATTTGAATACATTTGCCCCAGGCAAAGCCATGATAAACAAATCTCCGTAAATGTATCTACGGCATTCCAAGAGTGGAATAGAGATCAGTACACAGGACTTTGATGCCCAGTGCTGTGGCTTATCCTTCAATCCCTATTAAGACACCCAAGTATTGGTAGAATAAACTTGGCTGCATTGTGTAAACAAGGAGGCCTTATACAGTTTCCGGCCTCCTTTGTGTAGCTCCACATCACAATAAGCTACATTAGTGTTGACTGAGAGGTCCCAGATAGATTAGTTCATAACCAGTTTATTGAACCTGAGATCAGAACATATGTGATCAAATTAAAATTGAACATATTTTCCAGCGCTTTTGTGAACAGGGCTTATGGTGTCTTTACCTGGGAGTATTTAAAAAGGTATATGTAGTGAGCAATTTATAACATCTTTCCTCATTTAATCTTCAAAATGCAGAACATAAGACAAAACACCCAAGATACTGATCATCTGGTAATACTGACTATTTCATTATAAATAATGTACAGTTTAAACATTTGTTGTTCACATTAGCTGGTAGTACATACCAGTAAGTAGTAAAAATAGAGTCTACACTTAGTTTGAATGCAACTATGGTGCAACTTGAAATTGGAGACAAATCTACTGAACTAAATCAACTAGCTGCCAATATTACTGTTTATCGACATGTTGGCCATATTCCTGACAAATTTAATAGCAGGGGGATAGGGATCAAAATAATTTTACCCAGTTTGGCCTATTAGCTGATCTCTGAACATGACTTTCTGCATTCCAGGTCTGTTGTTAAGACACAGGGAAATTAACATGGATTCGGTCTGTAGGGCTTGTTTACATAACAGCCATTACAGTTAAAGCCATTGGTGGTGTATTTCCCAACCATTCTGGCACAGCTGTAATGAAACCATTTATAACATTTTTCACATTTGGTCCATCTTTCCTTTATTTTGGGGTCTTCTTTGGAGCCATAGGTATGTTTGCAATGGCCACTGTCATCCTCTGAAACCTTTTTCTTCTTTATTATTCGTTTGCTGGTGCAGTTGGTCAGTTTCCTATTGTTTTGTTCTTGCATTGACAATGCTGATTTCGCCTACAAACATTAATATGAATTACCGTTACTTACAACTATCACCACCTTTTCATTGATAATTGCCCTTTTATGTTCTGTACAGGAGTTATAATTAAATAGATTGATTTAATTTGGAATTACAAGTATGGTTTGACACCCGGAAATAAGTAATTCCGGATCAAACAAGTTGATTTTAATTTTGATCCCAAATTTGATGTCAGGTCAGAATTCTTTCAGTTGTAAATACGGCCACGAGAAGGAACTGTGCTTCATTCTTGGAGTTCCCACACAGCAAATGATTTTGTTGCAAATTTAGAATTAATAGACGAGTCATAATCCCGGGGGACGGGGTACTCCCTATGTATTGTTATACGGGCAGGTGCCACCCAAAAGACCCCCTTTTTTCAGCTACAGTCGTTCCCAAAGACCCTTGTTTTACAAGACCATTCTCTCTGAAAGACCCCTCATCAAAACCATTGAGAAGTTCTAGTTGGGAAAACTGAGAGAAAAATTGTGAATTTATGAAACACCCATGTATACTGGTATCGTCTTACAACTTTGACATGCATCAAATTGTATGTCAGCGGAGGGGAGAAAGGTGGTGGATGGGGAGCCCCCTCCCCCCCCCCCAGCCAGACTGCATGCCTTTGACACTTGTCAATGTTCTCTTCCAAAGACCCCCCTTTTTCATCATTCATGTAGCTCTTGTTGGGTCTGTTTTTCAAACCCTGGGTGGCACCTATCTACATGAAAATCTAGGGAGTACCCCCTCCCCCCTGGTTCATAATGTAACAGTGGCTTTGGCTTCTTAGAATGGTTCTAAATTTGGGCACTTATCAATGTGCAACCACAAGCAGTTTTGCACTTAAACAGCATGTTGATTAGTGCAAATTTTGATTTAACTTCCTCCACTGGTCACTGACTAAGTCAATTATAGTCCACACTGTCTCTTGGCATATCTGCTGACACCAAGTTTTTTTTTTTTTTGGTTCCCAAGTGTAATTCAAGGATCTCTTCATATTATATATATATATATATATATATATATATATATATATATATATATATATATATATATATATATATGTGTGTGTGTGTGTATATACACCTTACTCCTGTCCATGAAATCATAACGTATATTAAATGATACAAACCAGGCTTTCTGCCTGCTGTTTTTTTAGCATCTCCTCCAAAAGAAGAGCTTTTTGATGCATGTCTGTCTCCTTAGCTTTTAGCTCCTGTATCTGCTGTTCCTAGAAAATCATTAAGAACAGCTCGAATTCATTTGTGCTGCAGGGATCACTAATTGTCTAATTCTCATAATATATTGCTCCAGACAAGTGAAACTAAAATTTGGACAAGTGTTAATTTCACTTTAAACTTCACACAGGGACCAAAATGTTAATCTTTCTATGTCATGTAGAATGGGATCCGATTTTAATGAATTGCAAATAATGTAGAGTGGGCGCCTATGAAATCTCATTGGCATTTGTTCATAAGCCATGTGCAAAGAAGATGAGTGTTGATCCAAGGTTTTTTTGCTTGATTCTTTCATTTTTTTTCTGTGCACAGTTAGTAAAAATGCCAAGAATTAAAAATTTGGGTTTATCTACACACTAATTTAAATGAAAATCTTGTTATAAAGTTATGTTTGTATGATGATCATGTCAATTGTTTTGATGATTTTACATTCAACTTCCCCAGCTAACCCTAACTACCAATATGCCTATGTTTCCATAGTGAAAAATGTCCATGTCAAATGCTTTCTTCAGTAAAATTAAAAGTTGGCACATTACACCCAAAGCATTGAGGATAGTATACCTTAGTATTGAAAGGCCAAGAAACAGGAAGGGTGTCCATTTGTTGTGCAGCAATCCCTGTCCTCAGAGACTACTCCTCACAGGCATAAGTTTATATTGCAAATTCAGACATGAAGGCAAATTAACACACCTTGCTGTTCTTGTCAGCTTCATAAGTATCCACCTTTTCCATAATCATTTCCAATTCTTTCTCTCTTGTCACCAGTTCCTGTATTCTCTGTTCTTGTCAGGATACATGTTTTGATATGTTTTGACTGTTCACATAAAGACTAGATCTTTAGTAACTGCCCAAGCTCTAATAATTTGACAACTTAGTCATAAGGTATGTATACAGTACATGTAAATTGGCCATGATGTTGTGGACAGTGACAGTCAATATGTAAAGGACTTAAGTTTGCAAACATAGTCATTTTTAAAATTTCTGATGTCTTGAAAGGTTACCCAATGGAGATCCATGTGGAGGAAGTTAAAATTCAGTTACAAAATAATACAAACAGAAATATTTGTTATGTGTCCATAGCCATTTTTTTTTATATTTCCAATCATTTATGTTGAAAAGTTCCACTGATTTTGAAGCTTTGAATGTGCCGTACCTGTTTGATGTAATATAGTGGCTATATGTGTGTTATAAGTTTTCACTGTACCTATGTTTGTCATACAATATACACATGCATATTATGCGTACCTTTGTTTGTAGGAGTTCCTTCTTCCTCTTGACTTGCTGTACAGTCTGACTGTTTGATTGAGGCTTTGCAGTGGGACCCTGCGCAAAAGTGGAGGTGAGTTATATAACACGTACCAACAGAGACTGATAGCCACTGCAGACCTTTGCCTGTTGCCAACTTACCAACCAGAGTTTTGGTTGGTACTGACATGGAGCTACATGGAACATGTATAGCTCCACGATTCCATAATATTGAATACTCAATTAGCTGTGCATAAATTTTCCATGAAGAAGGTATTAATGCAATAAACAGCTAGAACAAAGAGCCAATGCAGCAATACACAAGCAAAATTTAGCTTCCATTATCATAATTCCCACCTGTTCAAACAAAGTGGTGACCAGTTTGTGAAATATTCTTGTCTGAGGAACCAAAACAAGATCTACTACATGTCCATTTCATTCATCTTAGCAAGGAGGGTATAGAGAGTCGCTACCATCCTGAATGTAAGTAACTGTGTTGCTTCCATGTAGCAATTTGGTAAATGTACATTTTTGTGAAGGTATATTTTTGGTGAAGGCACAAAGATACCACAGTCATACTTTTCCTGTGCCAGGTTAAGGGCTTGAATCAACAGCCTAATGTTGGGACCAAACTTTCTGCAGCATGACTAAAGCATGCCAAGGAAAGCTACATGTTGTCCTGCAATATTATGCCTTCTGGAATTAAAGGCATGCTGGTACGTACTGAAATATAAGGCCCTTTGATAAGGAATCTGATTTCTAAATATCGATTTAGCTTGCCTATTTAGACTGCAGTCACATTTGGCATTGAAGGAGTTAATTGTTCCAGTGTACCATGATACAGTGTATCCATAGTCAAATAAATTTCAAAAGTTCTGCAAATTCCTTGTGCATTATTATATTTACATTCTAAACTTTGTCATCATGGCTGTTCTAAACTCTTTGTAAGTAAGCTCTCCATTTAGAAGTCCTGTGAAAATTGCATGAAGCATGTCATCAGGCTTGCCATGGACACCTTGAAAGGTTGTTTGTTGCACAGCATCACCTTGTCGTATTCGTCCTTTCCAGACAGATTGGTCTTCACTCAATTTATCAATGACTGAATTGGCCAGATTGAAGAGCTCTTTACTCAAAGCAGCTACTCCAGTATGGGTTGTCTTTCTGTCCGAACGGTTCTGAATAGTAAAGATGTAAATTTTAAGCATGACTTTAAAATTAAAGGTATACATGTGTATCAGTTAGCCCCACTTGAAAGCCCCCTCTCACCTACAGAGGCCTACCTTTAAGACAACCATTCTCAAGCAGAAACTTCAAACAAGGACATCTAGACATGAACAATATACACATACATGTAGGCACATGCAACTTTAAAATTAACGCAATATAGTGATACTGGGCAAGCGTGAATGGCAAACTTGCATGCCCGTCTATTACACCAACCAGAAATTGCCAGACCAGTTTCGACCTAGATGGCTGGGTCTCGTCAGTGGCTGATCTGTAGCAGATTGGGCACACCTATTTTTACCCTATGGTGACACCGGTCTTAGTAATGTGTTACATAAGAAACCTGACGTGAAATTATGATCTCACATCAAAAAACCCTCGGCCACATTTTGGTCTCTTGGATTGTGAGCCTGGCTACAGTGGGGATTCAACATCATTCCTGACATGAACAGATGGTTGCTAGGAAGGGCTGGTGTTTCCCTAGATTTGTATCCTCGTGAGATGATTTTCTCAGTAGAGGATTCTCCATGAAGATCATGGTGTATTCCTGGAAATACATGTAAATTGATGAGTTCAAAAGTGTCTGTAGTATTAGTTATCAATGGATACTCACCTGGTAACTGAAATTATTACCAATTTATTCTCCCAATCCTTTGGGACAGAAGTTTTCTTGTAAAATTAAAGCAATTGACATACTGCCACAAACAACATTGAAAAAAAATTGTCGGCCTGCCCTAAAAGTTTCCCAGGGTATTTTTGAGTACCCTGAAATGGTGGGTTTATTTAAGTCACATACATGGAAAAAAAATGGGGGGGGGGTTGAGGGAGAGGGAGGGTGCTTCTGGAACCTTCCATCAATTGTTCTGACGCCCTTGTAAGTTTATTTGGTAACTTTTGCATGCACTAAAATTCATTTCTGGTGGAAGCCCTGTCACTTTTGGACTTGGTGAAGAAGTTGACTCTCAAAGTAAGTACATTACTGCATGTGCTGAATCTTACCTTCCTGCAGTATCTGTATCTCCTGGCCACCATTCCTCTGAAGACCTTGTTTGTAGGGTGTGTAGGTTCTGTTTCTGGCAACTCAAAGGCTTGGTACAGGATTGTTCTTATCATCTGTATTTCATCCTTAAAGCTAAGGCGCACTAATTCCTCAGCACAGCATTTGGATTTTTTCACATTTACATGGTGTGATTCAGACACAGGAGTACTTGTAGGCCTTGATGAATTGTGCATGGTGTGTTGAGGGGTAGATGTTGCTCTGACAGGTGTCTTATTCTGGTTCCTAGATGTGTGAGTCTTTGTCTGTGATTTTGTGGGTGACTCTGTCATGTCAATCAAGAAACTTTCAATCTCACTTTCCTCCTGTGTAGACTGATGTGGATCTGGTAAATACCCTAGGATATCCAGCTCTGTGACAAACATAACGGCAGAGGTGCAGCCAGCTAGTGACTCTAGTCTTGGATCAATGTTCACATAGTGCAGTATGTTTCCTTTAAACCGCTGTGCCTCCTCCTTCAGTGCAATCTGTAAAGAAGGGTCATTTACTTTAATTCTAAGTCCATTTACTTTAATTATGCATTATATATGGGTACACATATATGTAAATAACATTTCATGCATTGTCAAATAATCTTGTTTGAATTTTAATAAAAATTGCTTCTTAACTCATACCTGCCAAGTCTCCCCAGTTTAATTGGGTCATTCTCCCTATTCACCTCTAAAGGCTTAGTAGATTTGGAGGTGAACAAGTGACTGGCCACACTGAGAAGCCGGGTAGGACTACATCATTGATATGGTTGGTGGACACTCTCTCAGCCTGACCTGGCACTGCCTAGTAGCCCCAGAGGTGAACAAACCAAAGTATATGACGTAAGCTTTTGGAGCCGAATAGATGTACTTTTCATCGTAATTTATGGCATTTTAGATACGACTTTACCCCACTAAGCAGTGGACTATCAAAAAAAAAAAAAAAACTTGGGCTACCATGGTAAAAGACTTGTTAGCCCTACAGGACTAAAAAAAATGTTACAGTCAGACCCTGAAATGGGATGGGGGGAGGGGGGGACTCATATGCTGGTACAAGTAATAATTTTGCCCTAGTACAATATACAGAAAATAAGAAAATGTACCAATTTTATAATGGTTGGTATGAAGTACGGAAATTAAACAGGCCTCCTGTGCATAAGTACAGCAAATAAAATACCCAGTATGCCGGGACAGAAAACCCCTTACCACCCCATCCCACCCCACCCCTCAAAATGGGTAAAAATAACTAAACCCACCTTCACACAGACTCTGTCCTTAGGGTTGTCACAGAATGATTCCAACTCAGAGACTGGTTTTTTCATTTTCCTGCCCTTGACAGTTAGAAATAGCAGCCCATCCTGTTGTATGAGTGACCAGTTATACTGGAGAGATCTGTCCATGATGCAAGTTTTGTTGTGTTCTGTCAGCACTTTGCTTGTCCTTCTGGTGCGCTGTGTGCACTTCAATACAGTACACAGGAGTACTTGTAGGCCTTGCTATCCTTCTCTTTGCCAGGTCAAATTGGCCAATCGCAATCAATCAGTTGAGCACAAAGAAAGTTTCTACTTGTTGATACCCTTAATTTGTACATAAATGCCCCCAAAAGAGATCACATGGCAAGCTTTTCATTGTCTGCTGGCCCTGTCATTGTCAGTAATCTATTTGTCTTTATCCTAATTGTAACAGGAGCTTAGGAAGGCTTTGTATTCTTGATGCCCTGTCTGAGGATGCCGAAGGTGTCATAAGTAACACTTGCCAGTCTTGAGCATGCTTTGTGCAGACTACAATTAACAGTTGTTTGTTTTACTATTATGCATTCTTCCTGAGCACTAAATTGGACAGTACTAATGAGCATAATGGGATTATAGACACTTTGAAGTGCCCGCTCTGCCAGAAAACAGTTGCAGGAGCAATTTCTTATCAAACTTTACTGAGTCATATTAGTCTACAGTTTGCTCTCGCTCTTGCCCCTGGCAGGGATACCATTACATTTTGACACTATGTAGCCACGTAATCCCCAAGAATATATATGTGTACTGCATACCTATTACTCCATTAAGCTGACATTCTTTTCACAAGTACAGTTGTGCAAGTGTCTGAGTCAAAGAGGACTATATTTTGGCTTATACCTACATGCATCCATCACTGGTCATGGCACGTGTAAATGGGACAAGTGCATTGAAAAGTGGATCATGTTGAAGTGGCAGATGAAATTGTCTGTCTCTGTGTGATTAGTATACAACTTACTCACAGGATATACATCTGATGATGGATCAAGAGCATGACAGTTTTCTATGTCTTGATGATAGCCTGAAATGTCACTCTGACTTGGTAAGGGTTTCCTTCTACTTCTTTAGCAGCAGCATAATAATAATATAGTTTTATTGACCCCCAAATGAATAGAAACATACTTGATTACTTTCCTGACAGGGGGCACTTATCCAAGGATAACCCCCCCCCCCCATACAATTAAGCTCATGCATGCATTACATGTATATGCAAAGATAGTTTTACAAAATACACAAAGGCCTAGCTACAACACCCTGTCAACTGATGATGATGATGATGATAACAGACCACAATTTATCAGGTTCTCAACAGTGGTATTTATCTTAGCTTCCATGTTGTATGTGTAATTTTCATCGTGTCCACTGAGGTCTTGGACCAGTAACCTAGGCTTGAGACATCTGGCAAATCCAATAGCATACAAACAAAAGTTGGGGAATTTTAATGTATGCTAAATTCAGTTAATTTCCCAACAATCCACATTTTGACTGGGGCTTCTGCTGCACTGCATGTTATATAAGCCTCCATGGTGATAGGCAATCATTTTGCATTCATGATACTTGAAGCTGTCTTATAGGCAGCCTTCTAGCCATGCCCGCTAGGTTTATGGTTTAAAAGGTTTAGGTCTTATGGCTAATGGGAGGTGGGGGAGGGGGAGGAACTCCCAACAACTGTGTAATGAGGTTCTCAATAAAATACAGATAATCTCTTTCTGTTCATGCAAGAAACATATCTGATCCATGTTCACACTAATGCTGCACAGAGCTGTAAGTGCTCCATGGCTGGGACTGACTAGTCAGAGTGTTCTAGCCGGTGTGTGCCTGAGGCTAGGAATCTGCTGGTCTTATCAATCAGTCCCCAGGGATCGAAGGACTGGACTTCCAGGCAAAACAAGCCAGAGTGTACTCTCTGTTAAAAATTGACTACACACAGAGCTGAGTTTGCTGGACTGAATCAAAGTCTCACTTATAGTCCTCAGTGGCTGTTTTGACAATTTGGTGAATTTTGAAAAAGTGTGTGGATTTGTGTCATCTCAATGGACACTTCCATGTCTTTGTTTTCTTGTAACCAGTGAGACGAAGCTTGTTCTTCATGGCCAATACTGAGTCAGAATAGTGCATGTCTCAGGTCAGAGGTACATGTACATGTAGTTTTGTGACAGCATCTGTTTAAATCTGTTTATGTTATAAAGGAACAAAGACAGTTTTGTAGTGCATGTATAAACATCCCTCTGAATTATAATCTGTGTACACTGTACATGCACATATACTCATCTATGCTGCCTAGAAGGGCTGACACTCTCAGGAGTGGGCACTTTTCTCTGGTCACGAGGGTGCTCACTGTAGAGAGGTTTCACTGTACAGTGGTACCTGTAATTTAAGACCACCCCTAATGCCAGACAAAAGTGGTCACATAGGACAGGTGGTCTATCATCTCAGATAAAGAAAGAAAGAAATATAAGGCCAATGTCTGTCTTTCTTTCTTTCTTTCTGACGAAGTTGGTCCAGAGTTTTTTTCAGCGATATTGGAAAAAACCACCAAACTTGCCATGGTGACTGACATAACCAGCAAAATTGTGCATCTCATTTGCAACAGTCATGATGTTTAAAATTATGAAAATTTTAGAGGCAACAAAAATTTTAAAAGCACCATATCTTCCAAACTATTGCAGATGGACTCAAAATTTCAATGTGTATATATACCTTTTTGACTCTTGCCACTATAATGGACAGTATAGTTGTAGAATTTCAAATTATGCTGATAAGGGGCATTGAAAAATTTAAAAGTTGAGTATCTCCAAAACTATTGTACATAGAGATGCCACTCCAACTTCAACTTGTAGGTTTGTGGCAAAGCTGCATCCAATGAACCTTGAACCAAAGTTGTAGGATTTTAATTTGTGCAAATTAGGTGAACATACAAAATGTAAATCTTTCTTGCTTCAAGTCTATTATAGAGGTGCCATTTCACTTCACTTTATGGGTTTGTGGCATTACCCCATCCAATGAACAATAAAGCAAAGTTCTTCTAAGCTTATGATTCATGCAAATTAGACAAATACACAAAAATTAAAATGTTGAATAGCTTCAAAACTATTATAGGTAGCAGTTTCATTCAAACTTCACTTTGTAAGTTTAGGACATGGGCACATATCCCTTGAACCAAGAACCAAAGCTGAGCATTTTATTTTATAAAAATTAGGCTAATACAGGGAATTAGATTATGTTGAACAATGGCAAAGTATAGCATTTCAAACTGTTCTCATTTTGAGGGCACCCATACAGATTTGCTGTGAAGCAAATCTTCTTTTCTAGTTCATGATTACAGTCTACATTTATTTTGTGTCAATGTAACAAACCATTTTATATTCAACACAACATGTCCCACTTTTCCCCTTTTCACTGACAGTATTCTAACAGCAGTCCACCCTCATTCAGACACCCAGACACAGGGTCAGAAGGACACTGTACAGGCACCCCCCATGGGAACCCAAGCAGGACAGGTGAGGCCCAACACAGCCCAAGATCCCCCAGAGACCCACCCAAACACAGGCAAAACACAACCTGCTACAACCTGCAGCCCACAAGACACCCAGATAGGGACTTTCCCCACCACAGACCCCTCAGACTGGATAATATCTGACAACCCAGGCATTCCACCCCAGCCAACACAATAGAACCTATAAAAGCCAGCAGCCCAGTGACATTAAAACAACAATCAACACCCATCACAATGTAAAACAAACACACAGCTCACATCAGGAAATTGCAGGAGCTCCCCATACTAACTCACCACAAGCCCCAGCCCCCCCCCCCCCCCCCCCCCCTACACGGACTCAAATTAGCACAACTCCCTAACACAAGCTGCCACAGATGACAGGTCCTTCAGACACAACAGTGCCCAGCAACCAAGCCCTTACCCTCTCCACTAACACAGCAAAGAGTAATGCATAAAAGCCTATGCCACACACCCTCCCCAATAAACAAGAGACAAGCACCCACAACTCACTATCAGACAGAACTGATACCCCACACACAACGCTACATATGAACCCAGTACAGGATCTGCACTTCTCCCCCCAGGAACTCAGCACAATGATTGATCAAGTCTTTGAACCTAAGTACAAAGCCTTAGACAATTTTAAGTACAAAATGAAACAACTATGCTGTGACCTATCCCACCTTTCAGATGCCACTTCACAAGATCACCACCCCCTTAAACCCCATCTCAAGCTAGCCATACACCATGCTGAGAGAGAGAGAGAGAGAGAGAGAGAAAGAGAGAGAGAGAGAGAGAGAGAGAGAGAGAGAGAGAGAGAGAGAATGTCTGGGTTGAAATATGGGTTTGCACCCAGACATAAATATTGAAATTGACTGCATTGTGCAGATTATTTATTCTCATTTTTATCATAGTTTCAGGATGATCTCACCGCTGAAAGAGGAGATCCCCATGAAGAAGTAATTGATCTGGCTGACTTTTTTCAACTACACAATGATGATCAGTCTGCTAGACATGAAAATTCAGCAGATTTATTTGCTGAAAGTGATACATGTACTACCAGTGGTGGCAATGACAATGGATGTACACAAGACAGATCACATCTAACTCCAGATCAAGGGTTACCATCAAGCTATGCATATGCAGTGGATATCAAAACTGTATATGAAGATACATTCAAGAAAACATGTGGGTGCCCAAGAGACTGCATTGGAGCTGTACTGCAAAATTTGAATATAAGTACTTTACAAGAGGAAAGGATCAGATTTTACAAACAGGCCCAATCAGACAGACACAAAGAATTGGAATCAGTGATTCGATGTGGCTATCAAGAACCTGCCAAGTTAATTAGTTTGTCATACCTTGGGCATACTGTCTGCATAAGGGCGTGGACAAGTCTGTACCACATGTCAGAGAAAACGCAAGTAGGCCTACATTTATTGGACATAATTATGAGCAAATACCCCTGCAAAAGTGTAGAACATGGGTTCTGCCTGAATCCAGTTCTCCATTCCTGTGTATGAAATGGGGTAAATTTCATTTGTGTGTAGTTATTTTTTTTTCTTTTGATATGTGATTCCATACTGTATGCAATATGGTAGGGTGATACCTGCCTTGAGATACCCCCCCCCCCCATGAAACACTGCATGCATATCTTTTTAAGACAACTCTGAGAGCATTGTGCTCTGTTTTTTCATGTCATTGTACCTCTAATGAAAGACCACCTATTTCGAGAGACCACATTTGGGTGGTCTCTCAATCAAGACAGGGACCACTGTATTGTCAATAAAGATCATTGACACGAACATAACAAATTTTTCAGAGGTTTTCACAAAGTGCTTTAAAAAAAGTGTAAGCCAGCCTACACACTTGGTTCAGCAGCCAGAAAAAAGTAAAAAGATAAAAAATCCAGATATTGATGCATGACAAAGATAGTAGCATATTGTTGTCTTTAATTTGTAATCTGTCCTGACCGCAGTTTACAATGAAAAACAACAAATGTACATTGGGTTTATCAAGTGTGGTCTCTAATAAATGTAAAATACTGTGAGCAATGCACCACATTTTACTTTGCTAGATTTAAACCCAATTGTGTAATTGCATAATATCACTTGTTACCAAAACTGGGGCAATCATTGTGAATTTCAGTGAGATTTTGTTGTGAACATCTGCACCCCTTTTGTAAGCAACATCACCATTTATCAGTGCATTAGTACGGTTTAAGTAGTAATTAAAGATAAATCTTCCTTTTTAGCCGAAATAACGTACCACAGTATGTGTGTGATGTGGCCAAAAATTAGACAAAAATATAAACTTGCACTATTATTTTTATGCACATCAACATTTGGATATTACATTAATAGGCAACTGGAGTTGTACCCTGTGAAGCTCCAACTAATCAATGAACATGACTTTTGAGTAATCACACCACATGCTGATTGGGCACATCAAGTGTATCTGATCTTATCAACACTTGCCTATAGTCTTCTTATTACTAAGTACTGTAATTAGCTTGCAGTAAAGACTACATGGAAAGAAACAGCAATTCTATGATTTAGTCATATTACATGCAGTTCTAGAACTGTAGTAATTCATTATGATCATGACTGACAAAAAAATAGCTGTTCTGAAAGAGTGATGATCGACAGATCATGTCAGATGTCCTCACTGATTATGTACATCTATGAATTCTAAGAGGAAGTTTGAATGGACACATTGTAAAGTGTCTTCTTGCATGCTTAGAGGTTGTCATGCATCCAGGATGGTGAGAAGTATGCAGAGCTGCATACCATTAATGTGTGTGTATGTGTGTGTGTGTGGGGGGGGAGTAAGGGTATTTACTTACTGGCACACTGGGGTAATATGTTTTTCCCATACAAGTGAACTGAACTGGAGGCCCTAGGTCTTTTTTCTGTGTGTCTGTTCATCTCATATATATGTATTTTTTCATACTCTAGGGCCATTTTTTTTAAATATTCTTTTTTTTTCGTTTCTGCACTTGGTTATGGCCAAATTATTTCCTGCCCCAGGTGCACTTGGACGTTCCCCCCTTCCTCCTCCCCTAATCTATAAATGCAAAGTCTGTCCAGTATGTCCTACTTGTGATCTTTTACTACAAGTTGGGCCACTGTGAAAACATGCCAACCACTGTTAATTGCATGGAGGTGTAAATGGTAAATTGGGTCATTGGTTGTCTTGTTATAGTGACAGAGCTATAGTCAAAAGCTGCTTTCACTTGCTGGGGGCGGGGGGGGGGGGGGCAATACAGCTGGTAGGGGGTGATCCTGAGCATGGAAAAGTAAAGTGACAACCATGTGGCATGAGGTGTGGATGGGGTAATCAAAACAGCCCTATGTAAATTACTCTCTGAATTTTCAGTACTTATGTTGTATACATGTATCAAATACATCCTGGTCAGATACCTCATTTTTTTCTGCACATGCTCCACATGTACTGTACTTAATCAGACTCTTTAAAGGACTGGAAACCCCAGTAACCCAGGGTGTTCAAAACATTGGCATTTGGCACATTTTACTCTGCATTCAGGGCAGTGTCAATGTGCTGGCTTCTCAGTCTTGTACTCAATATAAAATGTGATGATTTATTTATATTGCTCAGCTAACGGATTAAATTTGGGGTGCCCCCAACTTTGTGGCTAGTGCCATGCACTTTAAAACATTTTGAACTCCCTGTAATCCCCCTCCCCCCACTCCACCCTCAAGATAAAATCATACCAAGACTGCAGACCTGGCTTCAGAGATACAGTGGAACCTACAACTTAAGACCCCTAATGTGACAGACCACCTGAAATTTGTCACAACATTTCTGATGGCACAACAGTCTAAATTCTTTGCACATTTACCTGCAAATTAAGACCACCTGTTGTATGTGATCACTTTTGGCTGACAAAAGGGATGGTCTTAAATAACAGGTACTATGTACTGTAATAGAATTCAGCAGACAACATATGGTTGCCTGCTTAAGAGACTCGCAGGCCATTTTTGTGGCTAATGGCCTGCCAGTGGGCTGCAGTCATGCAGTCAGACTGGTGGACTGGGGCCCTGAGATCACTATACAAGCCACCAGCCGGATAAAAACAGTGGCATAAGATTGAGACTGCTAATTACACAGCAATCTTATAGCAGGCAACCTAAGCTGTGACAATAAATGTAACATAGCTGCATGCCTGCAGACATTATAGTCATGTTCAGATGAGACTCATGCAGCATTTACAGAGCCTCAAAGTCTCCCGCTCTCCCGCCTTTTACAAAATGTCTCCTGCTTTTTGTAAAATTAAAAAAAGGATCATTATTCCATAGGTGACTGTGAAGTTATACTATTTTGTCGTGGTGTTGTACTATATACGCATGGAGTATGTCTATTATGATGCATAAAATGTTTCAAAATACAGTCCTTAAATGAAGGTGCAAAATTTCAATTTTTTCCTGGGGAGCATGCCCCCAGACCTCCCTAGGTATGCTTCACATCTTTGATATATGATTTGTGGGGGGTTTTTTTGTTTTTTTTTTTTTGTTTTTTTTTTTTTTTGACTCTCGGGAATTTAAGAAAAATGAGGAAAATATGTCATTTTTTGTGCATTTCTAACACTGTGCGTATGGTCATTATTTCAAAAATTTAAAATTGTATGTGTATCAATGATGATCATTTGGGCTTACGTATAAGTACAATATTAACACAGCTCACCATACTTTGATAATTTTTTTTTAGGTTTCACAGACATGTGGACCGATACAGGAAAGACATCAACAAACAATCAACAAAAATGCGTGCAGTCTCACATCAGGTTGTCCTAGCCAGATGCTGGCTGAGACAGTTTGTGGATGCACATGGATACCCAGTCCCACACAAAAATGAGATCCACCTCTCACACAGCTGGACAAGGAAGGGCATATATGAACACTAGTGTGAAAAGTTTTCCCATTTTGGGATTGTATGCCAGAGTACATTTTATGACTTGTTCCAAGCAGAGGAGTTCAAGAGAGTTAAATGCCTACAGGTACATATTACATTATTCAATCTATCTTAGAGTCATGCAAAAGTTAAATTGATCTCCATATTTCCTGCATTTTTGGTCTTTTATTAATTTGAAAGGCATCTCCAGTTACTACTTTCTAAACTTGTAAGAAAGTAACTTGTGCAAAAAGGTGGTCAACATTTTGTAAAAAGTGGGGTATTGGGAGACTTTGTCAGAACGTAAGAGGTTTTGGAGGTGTCCACATGTACACGTGTATATCATAATGTTTGGGGACCCTATCAGTACAATCAAAATATATTATTAGCTTACAGTTTTACTGAACATGAATCATGTAAGCTAATACTTGAGATCATATACTTATGCTCAAAACCCTGATAGACAAGTACATTAACTGCTTATCCTGCGGTTAACGTACTTGTCTATTAGGGTTTTGAGCATATAAGTATATTATCTGAAGTATTAGCTTACATGTACTTGATTCATGTTCAGTAAAATTGTGCAAACTCTCACCTATTAAAAAAAAAAGAAATGCATCTGTTTCAAAATGAAATTACATGTAGGTCATTTATATGATCATCACAGAAGGACACTCGTCTTCAGCATTTGACTCAAAGATAAACATTGAATGAGAGACAAATTAATTTTGTTGCTATAGGTGTGTCCATTCCCTGGATGTGACACTTGTGACCTTCTCAAGTGTTTGTTAAAAGAAACAGCAGGCTATGAAGGAGAGCGCAGTGAAGTGAAAGAGTTGAGAAATCTACATACAGAGTTTGTCCAGTAAGTAAACAGTAAATCATTTTTTCAGTGTATATGTATACATGATTATATATGATTGTATATGATTAAATTTGAAGATAGGTAACCGTCGTCCATTTACCAAGGTCACAGGGAAAACTTTGGTGAATTAGATTTTTGGATGATAACTGAAGAAGTATTTCAATTGCAAATTCAAAACCAAGAATTTTATATGGATAGCAGTATTTGCAAATGGATAAGTGCACAGAGCTGGTCCCAAAGTTGTGCCCTTTGACAACCCATTTAAAAATCGAGCAGATAAATTTAGACATACTTCTTAAAGTAGTATTTAAGCTTGATTTTTTCACTGCATTACCTTACCATGGACATTATTATTGTTGTGTACTTACATCAGAAAGATCAACAGCCTGTGGCACAAAAAATTTGAAATCCAGCACACATTTTAGTTCTGATGATCTGGAGAGTTCTGCAGTGTATGTCTTTTTAAAATCTGCCTTGATGATCTTGTTTGCTAACTCTAAGTTTACATGCACATGGTTTTTCAGCATGTCTAGGCAAAGAGCACATGTGCTTTGCTGGGAACCTACAGTGAAAATGTAACATTGACATTTTGTTTTTTTCTGAGACTACCACTCCTCAGGAGAGATGAATTTCTTAGTCAATTAATGCAGCATCGGCTGTGCACACAATCCTCTCGCTGATTTGTTTTCACTGTTCATGAAATACATTGTATTCCAAGAATGAAAACGCAGACTGATGAAGCCTATCAAATTAGCAGGTCAAGGAAAAGTGTTTATCTGTATTTCAAAACAAAACAGGATGGACATTTTTAAGGGTCTGCCCAATGGGGGACCCTTTGTGTTGTCACGGTGTCCGTTTGGATGTGCACATTCTCATTACTGCGATATCTACAGAATGCCTCCATCTATTTTGCTCAAATTTAGCAATATGCATGTGTTACCTAGCAAGATGAATTGAGTAGATTTTGGTGTCACCATGACCTAATTCGAGCAAATGGCAGCCCCTTCAGTCAACGCTTTTCGTTGAAAGTATGTCTAGTTTCTCTCTTATTTCTAAATATTTACTATTTTTCTTGGGCTTGTTATTGTTGAACCAAGGAAGGAGAGAGATGTGTACCACCACCACATCACAAAGGCAATAGAAGACCCAGAGCAATATGGATGTATAATTGTAGATGGCATGGATCAGCATAAGTCCTGCATTCCATATTATCCTGGGAAAACAAAGGTTGGTATATACAGTGAAATATGTTTTCAGAGACCACCCCTAGAGCAGGCCAAAAAGTGGTCACATACAGCAGGGGTCTCTCAATAGAGGTGAAATAACATGGGAAAAATAGCAAAAGGGACATGGTAAAGATGGTCTGAAAGTGCAGGTGGTCTTTCCTCACAGTGGTCTCTCAAAACAGGTTTCAGTGTGTATATGTGTATATATATATATATATATATATATATATATATATTAAGAGCTCTGTCAGCTGGACTTTGGTGGCTTTGTACATTTTCATATATTTCACACATGCCTGCAATATTCCAAATTGTAAATGAGATGGCAAGGCAATGGTACATGCATATGTCCACAGTCAACAGGCAAATGTGTATTCAACTACTTCAGTATGATAAGGTATATATCAGCCACAAAGTGTCAATTCTTTCCTTGCATACTCAACCAAAGTAAAGGAAAATAGTATGACAACCAATTTTCAATGATAATTAAGATTTTTCAAATAACATTAAGTATTACAAATTTCCCAATTTCATTTTTCAGAGTGAGTCAACCCTTTTCAAGTGTAAAATTTACATAGTTGGATGCATCTCTCATGGTGAAAGGACAGCCTTTTTGCAAGCCACAGGGCCAAAGAGACAGCATGACACCAACCTAACATTTAATGTCATCATCCATGCATTGAAGAATATGGCTGCTGTAAGTATATATATATAAGTTGTCAACTTGAAATTCATAATTATATCCCCCGCATCCAAAGGATCCGGGGGATATATTGGTTTTTGACTGTTAGCCCGCCTGCTGTCTGTCTGTCCGTATATGTCTATCAGGACGACTTTACCGTGATAACTAAAAAAATATTACATGTATCTCCACGAAATTTTGGTTAGTGATGCACCTTATGATGAAGCAGCTCGAGTACCAAAACTAATTTTCTGTGATCATTAATTAATTAGTTAATTAAAAAATTGTTAGGCAGTATCCAGGTCAAAACGGCCATATCAAGTGATGATTGAGTTTCTGTGAGTAAAATACCCTAAATCACACTGAAAAAAATCATTATTTGGCACGCTATTTATTGTCCCTGGCCACCAAAGGTGGCACAGGGAGACATAGAGTTAGTGGGGATAGGGATTCACTGACAGTGCCCGTCTGTCCGTCTAGGAGCATATCTATAAAAACCTAAGAGGTAGAATTATGAAATTTATAACAGAGATGCATCATCCCACAGGCATGTGCGCTGTAATTGTTTTGGACCTTGCATGAAAACAGGGCCCAAAATTTCAGTGGAAACTTTAACACACTTTTGTTTTGCAGAAACACCAAGGACACCTTCCAGAAACACTGCACATTCAGATGGACAACTGTGCCAGGGAGTGCAAGAACAAGTTTTTGCTTGGATTTTTTTGGCACTTGGCGGAATTCAATTTGGTGAAGAAAGTAAAAATATATTTTCTTTCAGTGGGGCATACTCACGAAGATATTGATGCTACATTCAGGATCCTAAGTGCAGCAATGAAAAGAACTGAAATCCACACCATTCCACAATTAAAAGAGGTCATCATGCAGGCACTCATGAGTTCCACCCACTCCAAGAATTCTGTTATTCAGAATGTTATTCTTGTGGATGACAGCACCATATGCGATGTGAAGAGGTGGCTTGGAGAACACCTCTCCATGAGAATTGAAGGCCAGCGTGGTCCCTCAGTGTTCCACATTACAAAAGAACATCAGCGAACAAAACTAACATACAAAGATGCAATGACAGAGGGAAAATATCGTGAACCAGACACAAATTTTGATGGAAACATGTTTCGGTCATGTCGAGGTCAATTGACCTATGCATTGCATCCTCAGATTGTTGACAGACAAGTTGTTGCATCACTGACAAGCACCATGAAAACACTGCATAGTGGTGGAAAACTTACGGATCAGGAGAAAGCCTGTTGGGACACACATTTGTCACAACTAGCAGAGGGAGCTACCACTGAAACAGGACATCTCACCTGTCTATTTGAAGAGATGCATGGCTACAGAACAAAGAGAAAGCCACAAGAGGACCCGGAGTACCAAAAAAAAAACTTAAGTGCTTAAAGACTGGGATCCACAGACAAAACTATTCCCAGGTTTGTATATAAGATGTGATTGAAAGCTTATACATGTAGTTATTGAAAAACTAATCTATCACCTAAGTTTGTTTCACATTTGAAAGAAGACGAAATATCTGGAATCCAAATGAGAATATATCTATACAGAAAAGCTATATGTATGTATGCTATGAAACTATGCTACATGTAAAGTAATGGTTTGTTTGGAGTAGTATTAATTATCCTCCAAGTTTGTGAACATAAATACCAGCCAGTGATCACCGTCTCATGTGTGCAATCAGGAATTGTTAACACGAGGTGCTGAAATTGCAAGTGAGCCAGGGATGTAGTGGCTGCAAGCCCCTGCCCATGCATGGTTTGAGTCAGGGGCCAGAGGCTGGAGCACACAAATTTTAAAGCTCCTGAATTTTAAGCTTGTTCATAGCCTTCCGACACACATTCCTTGCATGAATAATGTTCTTTCAGTGTCTCTTGTTAGTCATACTACAAAGTAGAACTGTGCTTAATTATCATAAGGATACAAAAATATCATTCATTCAATTTCCAGTGTGCCTTTAGTTCTACAGAATACAAAACTCGCCCAGGTCAACGACTTTCATTGCAGTGTTTTGCACATGAAATGTTCCAAGGAAAGCTGTTGATTCAGTTCAAAACTTGGCACTGAAGGCGTTAGAATGCCACCTGGAGATTTATATTGTATTTCAGATTTGTATGCTCCCAGATATATCTTTTATTTATATTTCAGATTTGTATGTGATCAGATCGATATTTTTACGTTGAGAGGTCTCTGTTGGTTTTAATTGATAAACTTGTGAATTGTTCACACCCTATGATGTTTGCAGATGAGAGTTGGAAAGAAAACTTCCAGAGGATCACCAGGTCAGCTTCCAACCTGCCAGATGAACATTGGAGAATATGTGTATTGTGGTGTGGGCCAAAGGAAACAACCAGTGATAGGCAAAGTGGTGGGTGTGTCTGGGGACACCATAGAAGTACATGAGATGAAGGGTAGTTTGTCAGGAACATGGACATTTGTTACCAGAGACGGAGAACCCAGCGTCAAACAGGTGAAACAGGAGAGTATTAATAAAAAAGTAAACATCTTTTCACCAAGTCCAAGTATTTAAAACCTGCCACAATAGGGGATTTGGCCAAGCTGATACAATAAACACATTGCCTAGAACAGACACCACGCACAACGTTGTGTGCATATGTATAGTTCGTGAATAGACTTTGTTGACTCTGTTATTTGATAACTATGGTAATTTTCAACATGCTCAACATTTTTCTCTGGGATCGAGGAATTTTTCATGAGGAAAATGATGCAACACACCCTACTTTTCTTGCTGTATTATATCTGCTGAAATGCCTGACCTACATAATATACTAGACAGCTTTACATTCGTATAAGTTAATGGATTTCACAATAAGTGGCCATGCGTTTGAAGTATGAAAATAATTTAAAGGAGAATAAAATTATTCTGTATAAATGATTTGTCTTGATGTTATTTCAATTTTGTATTTCAATGCCTAGGTGAAAGACATACCCTTTAAGGATGTGCTTATTGGAATACTTCATTATCGATATAAACACAGGTTTGCCATACAGATTTATTGCATATGATTTTAACCCTATAAGTTTTTAAATTACCCCACAATGTTTTTAATATGCATGCTGTTAATGTTCTTTTGTCTCAGTTTTTTGTCTGTACAAACCCAGAGTGCCAGGCAGTATTTTGCGTGTGATGTATATTTTAATTTTTACACTAGACTTTATTTCAACAAGCATTCCTAACATAACATGTATCATCTCTCAAACTTCTTGGGGCATGAATAGTGTTTCTAGGAACTGATCTCTACGTTCCTGGGATTTAAGTTTATATTCCAGGGATTTTAGTTATGTTCCCAGGAACTTGCCAGTATGTTCCGAGGAAGTTGCCAGTGTGTTCCTGGGACTTAAGTTAAAGTCTCAGGACTGCCATTATGTTCCCAGGAACTCACTTATATTCCCAGGAATTTGTCTAAAATTCCCAGGATACTGCCTAAAATCCCAGGAAAGTGTCTAAATTCCTGAGAATTTATTAATATTCATAATGCAATAACTCAATTATGAATGAAGTAATATTGATAAAATTTAGCCAAGTCACTATTAAAACCCATCCTCACACACTGTCAAAATTTGGTGCTTCTACCATGAGTAGAACTTGAGATATGATGATCGGGCAAAATTGTCCGAATGAAATGGAAATTTTATTTTGGAACGACTTACATATATATATATATATATATATATGTGTGTGTGTGTGTGTGTTGTATTTGTGTTTGTTTGTTTTTTGTTTTGTTTTTGTTTTTGTTTTTTTTTGTCCCGAACAACTTCCGTAGCCATTACCCTGTTCCTTAGGCGAATTTTAAAGTTATGCACAAGGTGTATTTTTCATGGCAAATTTTCAAATAATAATCCTCCATGTATAGTTTAGAAGCGGAAGGCGAATTGCATATTTAATTATAAATTTTTTTCTATGCCAAAAGTCATATATATTTTAATGATTATAGCCTTAACGATGATGATGACAATGATAGTGACATCGTATTTATTAGTCAGATCATTATTATTTTCCATCATATCCAGCCATTACAAAATCACGACATATATCTATACAACATATTTCCAGTCCTAAAGTCGTATCGTAGGCTGATGTTCAAGGTGTAGAACATACCATCACTTTCTCACTTTCATAAATCGCACAAACAATTCTGTCCGACCCGGATAAATTGTATGCTTTCACGCATACAAAGCTTTGCAACGAGGACCAGGAAACCTAAGAATTGCCATGGAATGATACTGTACATCCCTCGTTTCCAATTGAAATTCATTTTAAAACTTTGGACTGACCACAATATTATCAGTTAAACTTTGTGTAAAGACAGCTAGATTTGTATACATATATCTCTGCAATCAGAGATGGATTCGTAGATGAGGCTTGCTTAACAACGTGGCTTTTTAATCCCATTAAGCTAACTATGACAATCATATATCTATCAGGGAAAAATTTCCTCACAATAATCCACGGGACCTACGTGTACATGAGATGATAAAGCGATATGCGAACCCCAGTACGTTAAGGAAACAAACTATTCAGTTCAATCAGTATATAATTCTACAATCCTGTTGCTCTGGTAATGCTAGATTCGTGTGTGGTCAAAGCAGATGGTCTGCACTTTTCTGAAGACACGTAAGATAAGATGAAATGAGATGGACAAAATGATACGAGGAGAGACGACACGACACGGCAGGAGACGAGAAACCTTGCCATTCCGGGGGCATCGCATTGAAGTGTACCCCTGTGATGCATCGAAAAAAATATATCTAAACAAAAAAAAAAAGACAAATGAAAATAGAAGATATGCTGAGAACTGCATATACATACATAAGTGACAAACGCTTTCAAATGAATGGAAAGATAAATATGCACTTTGTTAGACCACATTCGTCGAAGCCAAATTTCCTTCATTCACCTTTCACAAATGTAGTCGAGGAGGATGCCAATATCCCTACCCAAGTAGCCAGCGATACTCTGAAAAGCGTACTGATTATTGGGATTGGGGAAGCACTGACAAAATCAGCTGAATCATTCCGTTCCAAAACATGATGGCTGTTCTTTGATTCAGGTTGTCTCCCAGTTCGTACCAAAACTGCCAAAGCGGATTCAAATTCCAGCACAACATC
The DNA here is from genome assembly GCA_964020975.1 of Hermodice carunculata. Classification (NCBI taxonomy): domain Eukaryota; kingdom Metazoa; phylum Annelida; class Polychaeta; order Eunicida; family Amphinomidae; genus Hermodice; species Hermodice carunculata. Next base: position 33,219,794 of record OZ026616.1, on the reverse strand, counting down.
AAGTGTGATTGTAAATGCTGCAACGTACTTGAGTTGCGATCCATTATAGGTATAAATAAGTCATAGTCACTCAACTCTGGAGACGTGTATAACTAGCCGAACTTTGGGCTGTCCCGGACAAATTTTTGAAAATTGGTCGGCAAGTTAGAATTTTTCCAGCCAGCGGAAGCTTTCGGCTGGTCGAAGAGCTTAGCATATTTTGGAATTATGGGGAATGCCTTGGCTGGTAAAATTTTTTCCCATTCAATTTTTAATGTCTTTTCATCAAGCCTGTATGGAACAGCTCTTTGTGGTTGAATAACTGCGCGGACTAATTGCAAGAAAAACATCTGGCTGTATGCGAGCAGACTGACGAGTCATTAAAGGGGAAAAAACAGCAATAAATGTCCCAGCGTGCAAAAACACGTGCTTGTCACTATCATTTGTGAATCACACAATTCATCCACCGGTTGTAGACGGCTTTAGGTAGCTGTCCACCTTTAGCGCTAGTAACATAAACATCAGCTACTATCTCTTTTCGAAATTGATACACACCTATGGAATTAACATAAAATAAAAACAAAAACTAAGAAACGTGCTTCAAAATATGATACGTCAATAAGCGTTCACCCGTAAGCTCGGTTTGTTAACGACCTAACAACCACCGCCTCAAGGTACTGTCTCAATAAAAACAGCAAAAAATAAACAAGTAAAATGATAAGTAAATGAATAAAAAAGGGACGCTGCTCCTGGGTAAATCCAAGCTATCAGTGTACATATTTCTCCAACCGCGTACGACTGCTTCACACTGCAACTGCTATGGACATCTCTTGTCAAACATAGTCTTGTGGCTCACAGGACTGCAGGTTGTAACGGACACGACCAGGGTGAAATGTTTGACTTAATCCAACCAAGGAGGTTACACCCTGTAACCTATTGGACCATGCTGACAATCAATTCACTGCATCTGCTTTTGAGTTGCTTCTCATGCTGTGGTCTATTATTGGCATCAAAAGGAAACACAATACACAATGCGTGTTGTGTCCTGAAAGGAGGGTACCGTGAGGTGACTTTGGCGCAAATCAAACAAGTCTGTAATTTCTTTGCTGAAAGCATGAAAGAAAAGGAAAATAGCTGAATAAAATAAAAATTGCATAATTTCTCTAATTGTGAAATCTTGATTCATCAGAGATACAAAAGGGAACATGAATCTTCGTCGTCAGACACCCGTTTATAAATACATTTATAAGAAGGGAGAAAAAGAAAGGACAAAAGGAAACCAAAAAAGAAAAAAAGAAACTGATCTGATTTTTCTTGTATTTACGCTCTTCGTTCTAAAATAAGCTTTACTTGCTACCTTAGCTGAAAATGTTCAAGGACAACATTTCAATTCATTTCAGTGCCAAGCACTCGTCTAATTTTACATAGCCACGCATCGTTATGTTGGATTCCAACCGAACAGCTAAGGGCTCACGTTTTCATTAAACGGGGAACCAGAATTTTTTTTACAAACCAGAAATCCCTGCCAATGAAAGGGCCAACCGGTATTTGGCATACGTGTGTATCATGGGACTAGTCTCCGGATCGCACCAAATCATATCGAACACAAACAACTTGCAACGGAGAACACATTAATTGACACAGCGGGTTTTGATGAAACATTAGGCCAACCGTTCAGTAGTTTCAAACACAAAGGCACCGCGTCTTTAATTTTAAGATTAAATTTAGGATCAAAGTAAACTCTACGTGAATACGGCCGGATCATTAAATGATTGACAAGGGGTTTAAAGATGACAATTTATTTTTATTTTTTTTTTTTATTTTATTTTATTTTTTTTTTTTGGGGGGGGGATAAATTTCATAGTAATATTGACAGATGGACTGAAAACTCATGAACACAGATCATGTTTTTCTGTATTACATATATGTACTTAGTACATCAGTACCTTTTTCTCTTTTTTCCTTATTGTTATTCCTTATTGAGTTTACTATTTTCACATGCAAGTCTAAAGTGTATTTTTATATTTTTTTTTCAACCAAAGAGCCCACTGCCTCACAGAAAGTGTGTTTTTTTTTTCAAGTGCATGCTGTTGTAAAGGTAATTATCAGATGCATAGTATATATGTATGGGGACTCAAACATATACAACTGACATTTGGGTGAGATATGTGCTATCATAACTCCTGCGCAGATACTCAACAATTCTAACGACAGGATCATTACTAGTAAAGAAGATTTGCTACGAGGCAAATCTGTCTGTGGGCCTTCAACAGTTGTAAATATGGCTATATGAAAATTTCAAAGATCCCAAATGACCATGACCTTCGACATCTAGAGGTAACATGTAAATTTAAAAAAAAAAAAGTGGGCAGTGTTGGAATACCTACAAATTCAGCCCAACATGACTGAAATTGGATGAAAATTGGCTAAGTCATGGCCATATGAAAATTTTAAAGATCGAAATGACCTTAACCTTTCACCTTAAGATGTTACATGTAAATTATAATAATGTACAGGTTTACAATATCTACAATTTAGGCCTACATAACTTGAAACCAAATGAGATGAAAATTGACCAGGTTCCGGTTACAGGAAAATTTTAAAGTGCTAAATTATATTGACATTTGACATTTAGAAGTTACATGCTAATTACTAAAATATGCAGTGTTGCAATATCTAAAATTTGGGTCCATAATGGTTATTTTTGGATTAAAAGTGACTGAGTTATGGCTAGGTAAAAATTTCAAAAGCCCAAATGACCTTTGAGCTTTACAAGGTACATGCAAATTACAAATATATACTGTGTTGTAATACACTTTGGGTTCCACATAGTCAAATTAGATGAAATTTGACAAAGATGCGGCTCGATGAAACTGTTCAAGGTCAAAATGATCTGTACCTTTGACCTTTAGAAGACCGAGGTAAATTACAAAACGTGCAGTGTTGCATACCTGTAGATTGAAGTTGGATTGGTGATATTCAAGATTTAAAATTCCAAGTGCCCCTTATTTGCATATTCATCAACATATTTCTATTAAAATGCAAAAATTCATGTATGGACCTATGATCATACCAGGTTTGAAGTTTTTGTGTGTAATTGTGTTTGACAAAAGTGGTGAAAAAGAATTGGTAGTAAGAAAGGAAGAAGGAAGGAAAGAAAGAAAGAAAGAAAGAAAGAAAGAAAGAAAGAAAGAAAGAAAGAAAAAGAAAGAAAGAAAGAAAGAAAGAATAGCTTTTGGGTACAACATCTGCAGGACCGACATGGAGACACAAATGTGGATGGTGTTAAAATAATACGATGCATCGAAAGCATAGAGTGACTATGTATTAATGTTGTTGTTGTGTGCATGCAGACACATGCATGCAGAGAACTGCTTGTCTTCAGAGTCCGCAGTCTTCCGGATTGAAGTGATTACAAAGGTCGTCTTACGAACGGTGCATTAGACATCAGGAAAACTAATAGAATTTAGAAACAGTGAAAAGTGTCTCTGTCAGTACAATTTCTAATGCAAATGGTAGGAGAGAGAGAGACAATCAGAAACAGTGAGATAGAGAGACAGAGTGAGAGAGAGAGAGAGAAAGAGAGAGAGAGGGGGGGCCAACAACTTTGACCTCGAGTCCATATAGGTTGAACACATTAAGTTATATTTTTTCTAAAAAATATATATATATATGAAACGGACACTGGGGGGGGGGGGGGCAGAAATGCTATGATGGGTATACTTTAATCTTTAAACTCGGAGTAGAGTGAACAGTTCTTGTACTCCAAGATACATGAAAATAACAGTGCGTGACACAAGTCACTATTTAGCTAAATTTATAAAATTTTGCATTAATTATTTTTAAAAGAAATCTAATAAAAGAACAAAAGTCGAATTCACTGACCATTAATTTCGAGTGTCCAGTTATCAACAATTCCCTTAGGAAAGGATATGGCGAACCACCATGTTGTTTTTAGTGTGCCACCTTCGTGGTGCTAAACTTGAATTCTAGGTTTTGTTATCACTTATTCAAGAAATGCAATATAAAAGAATTAATCAAAGGTTGCATGGGACCCCCATGAAGGCAAACCATTCTCCATCTTTATGGGCCACAAAGTCACACCAAAAATATAATATCGCAAAACGCAGAAAAACCAGACCTAATAGTACAGAAAAACATGATCTATATTCATTAATTCCAAACCCAACAATGACAGCAAAGAGATTCCAGACTTGCCAAAGCATCAACATTTCTCTTCCAATACTAATGTGAAGAAACAAATTTCATTCCTGACTTGAGACAGGCAGTCACCCATAAAAGGCTACTGGTGGTTTAAACCGGTCCTCTCAACCTTAGAAATATTCATAATTAACTGCAGACAGTAGTTCTTTTCCAAATTGTATAGGCCTAACCACCCAAAACACAAATTTCATTACTTCTGCCAAAAATAAAAAGATACCTGTTAGGCGTATCACCTTTTAGTTCTCCCGACTTGTCAGTCAGACAAGTTTACAGCAAAAGAGTAAAGTAGGCCTACATCGTTTTTGTGATATTTATGAATCTGGAACATTATAAACACACTCTACCTCCACTATAACTATGAGTCGGAGAACAAAGCCCACAGCACAACATAGCCAATGACGTAATTTTCAAATAGTACAGAAAAACATGATCCATATTCATTAATTCCAAACCCAACAATGACAGCAAAGAGATTCCAGACTTGCCAAAGCATCAACATTTCTCTTCCAAATACTAATGTGAAGAAACAAATTTCATTCCTGACTTGAGACACTTAAAACCCAACAACACCTTTTGTTTGGTGACAATCGATTCATACGTTTTTGAGAAAAAGCTGATCAGAATTTGATGATGTCAGTGCAAAACAACTTTTCCTGTGTCACCTTGCGCAAAATATCCAGAGTTTGTGACGTTGGACATATGTACCAAATTGTAGGTGCAAAAGAGGTGTGTGACATAGACACAAAAATGGAGTATTTGATTTATTGTTCAAATTTAAATTTATTTTAGGAAAATGTATATTTTGTTAGATATCATATGGATTCTATATTCTGTGATTCAGCTCGTCATGCACCACTTTTATCGCTGTAAAAATTCATGTAAATTATATTGGCTGTACTCATTTTGTGAATTAAATCTAGATATATATATTTGCATTGAGGTATAACGTACTTCAGATGGATGGTTAAAACATATTATTATTTTTTTATTATGAATTGAAAAAATAAAATATGGGAAATACGGTGATTCTGCATTTTGCAATGATTTGTCCATATATGTTTTTAACCTAGAATATTGAAATAAAATCAAAGGTTCACAAACAGGTTTAAAAGAGATTATGATCGGAGACTAAAATGATTAACATTAATCTAGATTTGGCAAGTCTGACACACTTTACATGTTTTAGTCGCACAGCAAGAGTTCCAATATATCATTTCTACACATTTGAGAAAAGTAGTTCCTAAAAATTGACGTTAGGTGACACTCTCCAATGATATCCTTTCTAACAGTATGGCCACTGCTGGAACCTTTCGTGAAAAAACGCACAAAAAAAACAACAGCAAGCCTTCATAATTTCGCTCAAGTAAAAGAAAGATTTGCTATTTAATCAGTGCTAAAGGAGTAATCCTATCGACTCCGATTTTTAAAGATTTCTGTGGAATGCATATTGACCTGCTGTTATTCGCAATTACCGAAAAATAACAGAACTTAATAAATATAATATTTTTACTTCCCCCTTGGAATCGGCCTTTGATGTATGATTATGGCTGGTCCATTGCGAAATGGACTGAAAGCCCGCAATAAGATCCCCTCAGTAACAAGACTACCTCATTAGTAAAATGACACTTGCTTTCTGATGTATTTTCGTAAAATGTACATATATGTTCCAACCGTTTCAAAATTGAACCCACTTCCAAATAAAGACCACCTTTCGACGATCTCATTGCGATGGTTCCATCTTCTATGTATAGATGCAGCTTTGCGTTCATGTGGTGATCCTGTGGAACATATTTCTCATTTACTGTTTTGCTGTCTTCAGAATACTGGCCGACATATGAAAATTGATCCTAGAGTCATGCCACAAGAGGCCTACTTGGTGTTCTCATTTTTAATCCATGTTATCAAATATATGAATGTTATGATGTCCACCTTTTGAATATTAGCAGAACAAAAAAAAAAAACCCAACAATAATAATAATAATAATAATAATAATAATAATAATAATAATAATAATAATAATAATAATGACAACAATGATATAACTTCAACAATAACAATGTATTAACAATCAAAATCAGAACAAAGTAGGTACACTTTGCTCCACTGGTATTTCAACAGTCAAACAGTTTTAGATAAATCCTAACCCCTGGTGAGATAATCCACAGGTACTGTCCCAACGTTCCAAGTCCTATGACAGGTGCCAAGTGATGTGGTACAAATCCCAAAAGGGTACGGTTTGGGTCTAATGTGGTACTGAAAGGTGTGGTGCTGATCCAATCACAGAGAGGTACGGCTTGGTTCCAATGTGGCACAATATACCAGTCCACACAAAGTCAAGGTGCACAATCCACAGGTACAAAGTGTCAATGGGTAGCACCAAATATACAAGTCCACTCAAGACAACGTCCACGCTCCACAGGTACAATAGAAACAATGGCTCACAGTTCTAATGACTTGATGACAACACGCATCTTCTGTCAGATGTTTCAGAATTCTCTGCCTTCTCCCAGTCAAGAAAATATCTGCTTTATATATCTAGGAAGAGAAGTCCTTAATTTATTCCAGAGTTGTCTAATTAGTCACACATCACAGTGCATTGAGACCTGTCAGGATCACCTCATATGAATTTAGGTCACCATTGCAGCTTATTCCACCAGTTTACCAGTTACATGTGAGTCACCCACAAACCATGCCAGCTCAGTGGGTCTGGAGGGTCCCTGCACAGTATTCATTGAACTCAATGACCTGACACACACTGAGTGAATACAGTGACCTTTCCAAGTGAAAACAAACAGCCATACACATTTTCATAACAATATGCTTCCAAAGAAACAGTCATCTGAAGCTCGAGCCACCCTCTTGTTCTGAAGTTATTGTTCTTAGCTTGGCGGTGGCTGATTTGCACTTTTAAGATACCACTCCAGCCTATTTTCAATTCTACAGGAATGGCCTTTCTATAAAAGAGATAGTTCTTCATTCTGACTAGAGACTAAACCGGTAGCTGATTTTGTGCGTACTCTTGACATATTGCTCGTGTATGACCAGAGTAAAAGTTGGGCTAATTCTTCATGGAAAACTAAAAAAAAAAGTTGTGTTGAAACAACCAGCACATATTACAAACACATTTTGGTAGAACGCCCACCAGTCACATTATATATATATATATATATATATATATATATATATATATATATATATATATATATATATATATATATATATATATATATATATATATGTCCCCACTTATTAGCATAACATTTTGGCGCAAAAACACATCTCGCCCTCACAAAATGTCTGTATAGCTCAGTCGATTTGGCCGACTAAACCTGAACAACTTACATGTATAATTCATGGCTTCGGCTTCTGCAGGCAGTGAAAAACATTTCAGGAATTTCATCAGTCTGACCAAAACAGGAGAACAGATATTAAACTGCGTGCTTGTCCTGATAAAACACCGGTCATAGCAACAGGGCTGTGAGAATGATATGGAGATATTTTACAAAAAAACTCTCCAAATGTAGATCGCCGCCATGGTGAATGTGATATAATCCATACATTCGGAGGAAACATATATACATGCGTGCCTGCTGTTTCTTTGGAGCCATGCTGTGCCAATCATGATAAAAGTGTATTACTGTCAAATTGAAAAAGAAAAAAAAAATCAAAAACATAAAAGAAACAAGTTAAAAATTCACAATAGAAATTATGCCCGGATAAAAACAAAATCAACAACAAAAAAGAAAACAAAAAACAAAAACAAAAAAACACACAAAAAAAAAAAACACGAAAGAGCATAACCGAAAGAGATGCGGTGCCATAACTTGCAGAAATTCAGCTCTACGAATGCACAAAAAACTGTTATTGCACAATCTCAAAGCAATTGGCTAAGCAGTTTCAGGAAAGATTTTTAAAGATTGCCCCCAATAACTGAACGAATAGATAGATAGATAGATAGATAGATAGATAGATAGATAGATAGATAGATAGATAGATAGATAGATAGATAGATAGATAGAGACAGGGAGAGATACATAAATAAATAAATGAGTAGGTGAGTGAATATATAAATAAATGAAAAAAAAATCAATCAATCAATCAATCAATCAATCAATAAATAAATAAATAAATGGATAAATAAATAAGGCATGTTTCATTGGAGGGTGATAATATGAATACATTTAGTATGGACTGTCCTTTCAAAGTATATCCCCATTCAGTTTCAAGCGTAAATGGCAGACGAATTTGGCAAAGAAAAAAATGAAAGGGTGAATAGCTAAACGCGAGCCATGTTTTGAACTAGACGAGACTACATTACATACCGTATTTAGCGGCGTATCTATACTCATATAAACAACCACGTTTTTGAAAAGGTTTGGTATATTGCCCAATGTGAATGTACATTAGTTGATTTTAAGTTTTGAAAAATGCTAAAGTTGTATTTTTTTGAGTTCAACATTGTACTTCAACCATTGATGAAACGCTGATATCTGGAAGTAAATGTGCCCATGACTCTGTTTGAAATCATAAATCTATGCTTTCTGATTTCAAATATAGTCAACTACATAGATTTACAGCCTACTGAGGGTTCAGAAAGATAATCACGTTTTGACATTTTAGTGTGCATTTCTTTATAATTCATGGGGAGCCTTTTCATAGCTTAACTTTCATTCCTTCTCGATTATGAAAGCTATGTTCTTATATCCAAGCTGTTACGCAGGCTGTGTAGATCAATTGCAAGTTTCAAATATTTTTTTCCTTAAAACAAAATAGGCTATGACCTCCGAAATAATAAATACTGGAAAAAGTTTGGACTGCCTTCATGCTTTTATGGTGGATCATAATGTCACATGTACATGAGCGATTTCCGGACTTGTTTTACAGACAAATGTCGAACACGTTGTCACATATTCATATTACAATCCTTAATTGACAAATATACGAGACTTTTAGGAAAAAATAGATTGTTTTGTCGAGATATATATATATATATATATATATATATATATATATATATATATATATATATATATATATATATATATGTATGTATATATTCATTTGTTTATTTATTTATTTATTTATTTATTTATTTATTTATTTATTTATTTATTTATTTATTTATATATAAATATTCGACAATGTTTGATATGACGGACTAGTTGAAAAAAAAATGCTGCAGCATTGAATTGATGAATACATATTTAAAACTATTCGAGATAGGTGCCACAAATCGTGTATGGTGTTACACTTTCAAGTTTGCCTAATACAACTGAGTAGAGGGATGAAAGAAATATATGTGATGAGTCGTGCGCTGTGCAATGTATGTATAAACGATGTTTCTGATTAATTCAAAACAGATTGTGATCCAGTGATCTTGAGGGGAAAAAAGTGAACTGTTTTCCTTGTGCTGATTATTTAATTTGTTATCTGAAAATGAGCAAGGGCTACATTTTTTTCCAACATTTTAGACACCTCCTATAAAGACAGGAATTCGAGCATTTATGTATATAAAGTAAATAACTGTAATCGTGGAATTGAAAATGGGCATCAAAAAACCCGATTCATTTTAGATAAGATTCAATTAAAGCTTGTTGCAAAATTCGTGTATTTTGGAATAAAAATGTCTGCTCGAGGATCTTTTGATTGCGCTGTTAAATTACTGTGCGGCAAGGCAAATAAAGTTGCTGGTTGCCTAAAAATTGCCGTGCATGTGGTGCATCATGAAATATATGTAAATTTGTGTTAAACAAAGTAATAACCCCTATTGTGTTTATGGTTCAAAAATGTGGGAACATACACTAACCGGCGACCATGCGAACTTCCACTGGACATAAGGAAATGCAGCACATGCAACATATTATATATATTATACAGCATTCATATTAAACACAAAATTATTGATTTACTGAACGTATATTTCCGTCCCTTTTCAAACTGAAATTTTTTCGTAACATGATTACCAAAAAATAGAAATTGAAAGATCCACCACTCCCATTATTTCCTATAAATATGGCAATAATATTAGACAAAGTATCGCGAATAATAAGGTATTTCTGACTTCAATTACTCTTCACGATATCGCACATAATAAACATCGTGACTGTATATCTAACAATAAATGTTCCAATCTTGTTAAAGGTACAAAATTTCGGATATGTCTTAAGTCGAACGTTGAGAGTATTTTTCAGGAAACCTTTAATACTTTTGATTCCTTTCGTATGAAATTGGCAAAGAAGAAAAATATGATTTCAGAAACTTGAAAGATGGTATCAAACTTGTATCTTTAGAACATGAATTTATTGCCACATTAAAAATTTCAGAATGGTAAATTTAAGGCAGCTAAAATGTTTCAAAAGCAGTAAAAGAACTACAAGAAAGATTTGTAATCACTTGCATTGATAAGGGAGGTAACAATTTTTTGATCATCTGCCAAAAAAAAATATCTGGATGTTTTGAAATATGAACTCGGCCTAAACAATATTTCAGACATCTGAGAAAAAAACTTAAATAATTACACAAACAATCCGTAGATACTTTCATAGACACGCATAAAGATAAGATTCAAAGAAATTTTGATATCAAAATATCTAAAGAGGACTCCTCTATACCACTTTGGTCTGGAAAGCTAAATTACATTAAAACCCTTGTAAATCAAGATTAATAGTTGGCGCTTCAAAATGTACAACAAAACAACTACCAAAGGAAGTAGTACTGTGATTGGCTGCAATAGGGCATTACTTCCAAAAATAATGTAATACTTTTTTTATAAACTGTGAACTTATCAGTTTTTGGAATATTGACAATTCTTCGAGTTAGTACCTAAAATCGAAGATTTAAGAGCAAAAACATGTTAAATGTTTTTAATTTGTCTGGACTGTCTGCAAATGGACCCATAGATAAAGTCAAAAGTCCCCCGTCAAAATTAATCAGCAAAACATCCAAACATAATGGCAAACCACTCATAAATAATAATTCTTATTCAAAGAAAGCATGTTTGTCGCATAATAAATATACAAAAAGTAACATTAAATCTGACACTGTTGAAAACTTGATGGATGCTATAAAATTTATTTTGGATGATACTTATGTCCAATGGGGCCCATTGGTTTTCAACAAGCAAAAGGCATTCCAATCGGTAGCAACTGGTCCCTGTTACTAAATGGTTTATACTGAACCTCGCTTGAATCAAAGCATGTGGATAAACTGATGAAAAAGGACTTTTGGGTTCTTCGGATTTATCAAACAATGTAAGGGATATTGACGCAATTGTTTGTGTAGATGTATACAATTTTTAAGTAAAACAACTAAAGAAATTTAGCTAAAAGATATCTCTTTGGAAGGTAACAATTCAGATAGTTTCAGAAATGTGTTTCTGGAGTAAGATATGCGGGTCAATAATGACAGCTTTGAAACAAAGTCTCTCACAAAATTGATGAGTGTTTCTGTACTATTAATTGTCCTGTCATTGTTTGGATGATGTCTGTGAACTATGGTCAGGTAATTACCTTTTATAACTGTACATTAACATTAAGGGCTAAATTTGTTTTAGGCCTACTTTAAATGAATGAGAGTGTTTTCCAAAGTGGGAGGATTGGGATCCCGTAAAACTGGTTTAACCCACTGCCAATATGTTGGTAACCTGTTCCAAGTCAGGTAGAAGATACTCTCATTCGTTTTAATCTCATTACTGTTGGTCATGGATCCTTCTGACGACGAACACTGGCATGTCTTACTATTTCGTAAATGATCCTGAATCTGACAAGGTTAAACTGGTATTTGGTTTGGTCTCATCACTATCATTGAAAACTGTTATCCACTTCTCTTTTCATGGAACCCTTATATATTTGGTAACAATTTGAACATTCAGGCATTTTCTGCACATATTGCAGTGCAGTAAGTGTTCCAAGTGTAGTGAAACTGATGTTGTTTTTTATAATTGTCTGATGAATATAGTTTGTTATTATGAAGGTCATGTCAGGTTGGCTCAAAGTGTTTAATGTACTCTTTCTCTGTCTCTCTTTTGTATAAATAATTAACATCTAAATCAACTGACTGACAAGTTGATCTACGTCTTATTATAAATGAAAAAAATTAAAACTGTTACAGGAAAACAGTTATACTTACAGTTACCTTTAGGAACATTTCAATATTGAACATTTAAATGTCCTTTCAAAAATACTTCTGGAAACCAACTTGAAATGTGACTGCTATCCTAACAAATTTTGACTATTGTAATGCATTTTTGACTACGCTTTAATGATTTGAGGCCTAATGTCACTTGCTTCTGGCTGATGTTTAACATTTGAACCAATGTACTTACTATATTTGGAAATTCAAACACTTTTCTTTTTGAAATACTCTTAGTTTATCTCCTTTAAAACAACATCATATCTTTAACTACATGCCTAAAACACATCGAATTATATAATCATGTTGTTTAGATTCTTATTGATGGTCATTTTAGGCCTAGAGGGCTTTTCTGATGGATTGATGTTGGTGTTGGTGTCAGTGTGTGGACTTATATGGATGATGATCATTGTTGAGATGATGGTTGCAAGTAGTACCTCTTTAGATACTGAATTTTATAGACATTTTCAACAAGTTAAGAACCTCCGCTTACAAATTCTTTGATGTGATGCAAATTTTGGTCCCTTTTCATAAATTGTATGGTCCTGTATGTGCATGAATGATACAACTGTTCAAGCCAATTTACTGAAATAGGCCTATAATTTCAAACAAAACTTTTTGCATTCTGTCATGTGAAAACTAGATAAGGTTTTTTTCCCCCCTATGGACCTTTGCACTTACGTTTATGTCTCTTTTGGATAAATACGAACTATATATGTTTCAGCTATACATACCAAGGAACATTGCCTTTGGTCGGAATTGACTTGGATTTGTTTCATTAGGACTACGATTTGGATATGGTAATCACACTGTCTAATTTGAATAATTAACTATCAATTCCCTGAGATTAATATTTCGACAACTATTGAATATTTCATATTTTTGTCACAAAATTTCAGATTTGGTCGCATTTAGTTTAAATTTCAGGACTTTACATCTAGAGTAAAATTTCTTTACAAAATACTTGAGTCGAGAAGATTTAAAGGTGTACTTTTTATCAAATATGTCTTTCTCCTTCTATTTATACACTGGCAGGTGATTAAACAAAGGTGAGCTATCCAGCTAGAAAGGGTATATACTCAATACTGGTTCAGCTGTAAGTGAGATTATTCTGATCCGAACTTGTACTGTACATATTTAGTAACATGTTTAGTTTGACAGGTATTCTTCTTTGGTATTGAAATTCTGCATTTGTAAGCAAAGCATTACGTATTGAGCTAATTCATCATTTGACCCGTTTATTTCATTACTTATTATTTGGGTTGCCGTTGACGAATATTTAGCTCTCAGAAGGAGCCGCTACTCACAGAAACATGGGTATGGGCTCCGAAACATAATCTGAGTAGTTACCCGCTGAAGACCCTTTAATGTGTTTGGGCTGATGCAGCCTAAGTCAAAAATTCTACAGAAGAACGTGTGCAAAAAAAATAGTACTTCCATGATCAAATAGGTTAGGCGATGATTGGTTAGTTGATGGAGTGTAAAGCGTTTGGGCTGCAGAATAGGGAAACGACAGGAAGTCGTTCTGGACAAACACACCCACACCCATATATATATATATATATATATATATATATATATATATATATATATATATATATATATATATATATATATATATATATATATATATACATATAATCTTTTCCCATTGTCGGCTAGCTAATTGGTGCCGGAGGTTGTGACTCGAGACTCGGCCGTTCCGTGGTCACAGATATAGAAAATGCATTCAATTTTTATTTTGATTTGTGAACAATTTAACTCACAAGCAGAAAATTTTTATTTGAAAATATTAAAGAGGCTTGGTAATCCGGGAGTCGACAATTATGAACCCATCGTCAATGTTTTTTTTGTTTTTTTAATTCATTTAATAAATATGTCGAACCTTTTATTTTTGAGAGAAAGCTTCAAAGCAGAAGTTTTGGATGACATTATTAGGTTGTTGCAAACCCTCTTTCATATTCATAATCGCTCCACATGCACATTGTTGTATTACCAATATTAGCTGTAGTGTACATTTGTGTATTTTCTCTAGTTTCTTATGCTGACAAATTACAACGTTTACGTTTGTATTATAATGAAGCGTAACAGAGCTCCATTTCATTTCAAGCATCCTGTTGGATACTGGTCACACAGCCAGAGATAAACAATTCTGGGTATTGGGTGAATTAACTATCTGGTGACTGAAGTCTTGTTTGTGCAAGATAAAGACAGACATCCTAGTTGGTGAGTAACTTGGTTCGAATTGGTCGTCCTTTTTCCTGCGTGACCAACTTTACTGGGGATTTTATGTACTCCAGTCTATATACTACGAGTTGGTCAGGGAAATTTGCTAATTTTGAAGTGGTCTCTGGAAAAAAAGTTCCAGAATTTGTTCCTCACTGTGATCATATGGCACATCTGTACCTTCGCTTTATTACCCACCGCCACATGCAAAATATTCCAATATTTCTTAAGGAAGATATCCATTGGGTAACTGGTTGAAATAACACATACTTATTTTGTATAGCTGATCTAACTGAACGAATGTTTGCCTTCATATCTTCATATATATATATATATATATATATATATATATATATATATATATATATATATATATATATATATATATATATATATATATATATATATATATATATATATGTGTGTGTGTGTGTGTGTGTGTGTGTGTGTGTGTGTGTGTATGTATGTATGTATGTATGTATGTATATACGTACACATTCAATAAGTTCCCTGTGACTTTGTAAGTCAATTTGTTTACATAACATTTATGTCTATGGGTTTTGTATACGTTTGGCACGGCTGTGAGTGGATACCTTGCTGTGTTGGTTTAAATCTCAATATTCTGAAGTGGGTGAATTTGTTAAGCTGTTGTTGTTTCCTCTTTACTTTTACCGTTTTGTATTGATACTTTCGGTATCATTTTACAAACCAGATATCATGGGTAAGAATAAAGCTCTATTTGTATACTCTTACATAAATGCTTGACATCTTTACAGGAGTATTTTTGACATTTCCTAGTGCCATACAAATTTCACAAATGAACTTCATCTTGTTGTTCTCAAAGCAAATCATATGTAATGCACAATCTGAAGTATTATTTGTGCCTTCACTGGTGATCAGGAAACGCCAGCTGTGCACTATGATTGGCAATGCGTGAGCCGTTATGGTTAGTATCACATGTCGTATGTCCATATTTTTTTCGAAGCTAACATGCTCAATGCTATCCACTCTACTCTAAAGCGGCAACGATGATGGGATATCTACTGACTATCTGTGAGGGTCTTATGGACTGGTTTGGTCGGGATTGTGCGTGTTTATCAGTGACACATAAGCGAAAATAACTAAGGCTAGTGCTGCAATAAAGCCTGACAGCTTGTAGGTGGGGAATATATTTGTATATAACATCACTGGAATTAGCATAGTAATACGGCCCACTTCAAGATACCATAATGTCCATTATCTACATTGGTGGCAAAGTATCGCCCGTTTTAATTTCATTATGCCTGATTTCATTGGCTAAAACGTATGGCCATTTTAATATTGTAGTGCGTGCATTAAATAAAAATGTCTAACGACTTTAGCATTGTAAATGTTCGTGTTGTGCACCGACAAAAGTAATGCAACGCTTCAATATATTGATATTTATGATTTATTTATTATAAAACAGTTCGATATTATAATGTGTGTGACACATATTGTCCAAAGATTTTTGCTCAGTTCAACGCATTCTAATATCCATGATTCAATAAAAATTTTATTAAATACATAAAGACAGAAAAAACAAAAATTAGAACGAATCAAAACAAAAACAAACAAAAAAAATAAAAACAAAAAAACAAAAACAAAAACAAACAAACAAATATCACACACACACACACAGAACCCCGTGTGTTGTCAGGTCAGCTGGACATGCTGACCATTTGGCATGTGATCATGGTTTACTTACATTACCAACGCTTTGGTGAAAAATAAATGTGTTACATATAAGCAAGTGTTATATAATTGCCCGGATAGATCTGGAGTAGATCTACAGCAGTGATGAGAATATTTTATGACGAATATTTATGTGCCCGTTACAAAACACTGTGATGCCAGATAAACGAGTATATTCACAATTCCATATGAACAGGCTTTGCGCAACCACACACATATACATATACGCACCGAAACATAAAAACACAATACATACATCCATACATACAAACATATATCCATCCATCCATCCATCCATCCATCCATCCATCCATCCATCCATACATACATACATACATACACACACACACATACATACATACATACATACATACATACATACATACATACATACATACATACGTGTATACATACATAAATACATACATACATACATACATATGTATACACGTGAAAGTTTATAGCTTTCCATTATATAATCTACCTGATAATATTTTACCCTCAGGTTATTTTTAAAGCAATTTGTACACAAATAATTTCCAACCTTCCAACGCTCACTTTTGCACGACAACATATTAAAGCGTATCCCCCTGCCTTCTTTTAGGTTTAACATCTGTCCTCTAAGAAAGACAGAAAAGAAAATAATGTATTAAAGCCAAATTTAAATCGAACTGTTCTCCAGCGTGGTAAAAACTAAATATAGAAAAGTGGCTGTGTCGCTGCCTTCAAATTTGGCAGTGGCTAATTTACCGAAGCTCGCCAATTAAGCCATTTCCAAAGCAGTTTATTCACATTTAGCCTTCTATGCAGTCAAATTTTACCAAGTTTATCGGTGATGACTGGTGTGAACGTTTCTTGTTCTGCTTCCTACTGTATTTTCTTCTGGACTACTTCTCACATCCAACAGTATATAAGGTGCGTTTTGAAAATCCCCTCTGCTACCTTGGAACGGTGCAGACCTACCCTGTTCATGAATTTCTGCTGATGTAGCTTTGACCACAGATTCGTAAGCAGGTGGTGGATCATCGTACATTTGTCTATCTAAATTATTCACATTTAATTGACTGTCTGCCAATTCACTGTTGCTAAACGCCGCATTCTCGTACGAGGGTGGTTCCGACATGTGAGCCATAGAAGGAGATATATTATGCGTCTCATTGGTAGAAATCCAAAATGGCGGAGGGTGGTTTAGTTCAACAGCATTGTTGGTGTCATTACCTTCCGGCTGAGCCGTTTGGGATCGTGGCTTAGATTTGGCTTTCTTGCATGCCAGGGAAATGCCACAGCAGAAAATCAATAAAAAGATAAAGCAGCCAAACGATGCTGTAACGTAATCCGTTACTCCGGATGAAACTGAAAAAAAAAAAGAAAAGAAAAGACAAGACAATGGAATAAATTGAGTAAGTAACATTGTGCGGGGTCACAAAAAGGTGTCAGGGGAATGGATATTCAGCTCAAAAAGAAAATAAAATAATACGAAACAAATAAAATGAAATGCAGAAGAGGGTAACAAATTAAAGTAAGGTAACTGAAACATGCTCCAACTTCTTGCACATCAGTTGCTTAAAAACAATAACATTCAAATCAAATAACACAAGAGAACGGTCTCATGCGTTAGGCAATTTTTTTTCTTATATAAAAGTTTTTTTGGGGGAAAGTTAGTTATTATCTTGACAAATTGCGATGAACAAAAGAAAGCATCGCTTGGTGTCGAACAAAAGCACTTCGGACTTACGATAACATCCAGCTAAAGAAGGGGATTCATCAGACGCATCGCCGCAATCGTTTTTCCCGTCACATCTTTTAGAATCTGGTATGCACTTTCTATTCCAACAGGTAAAAGTATCCCGTGGGCAGGCCTTTGGCGTGGTAATGAAACCTGTAAGATAAAAAATTGCGTAAATCACTTTTTTTTGAGGGGGGGGCGTCTTTATTATAATACAATAAAACACATGGTTAACAGATTGATGAACAGATTAATTATTAATCGCGGATTTATATTTCCAAACATTCAACCAGGTTTCTTGAAAGAGGGTTATTATAAACTGGATCACCTAATAGATTACTTCAGCAACTAATCAAAAGGCTCACTGGACAGCTCTGATAACCTGACATTAATTTGGCACAAAACTACTGATTCGAAGCAAAGCAAATACTGCGTCACAGCTATTTGTCTGTAGAGTCAGTGCAAGTGCGCACGGAATCGAAGATAAATTAAGTTCAAGTTCAAGCGTATGTACCATAAAACGGTATGCCTAGATAAGATGTTTTCCTGTCCTGACACTGAAACCATCAATGTACATTTTTTTTTTTTTTTTTTTTTTTGCACGGATTTGAGTTGAAGGACATACAAACGCCTAAAGGTTCTTTCATGGTGCGCATGCTCACTCAATTCTCTTTTACATGGTACAGGACAATATATTGTTCGCATTGACCTCGCTCCAGATCAACCCATGACACACAGAAACATAATTTTCGGGCTTAATGATGCATTTTCTAACAACCTAATGCTGATTAGTATGTATATATTGCTGAGACGCTTAGCAAGCTCTCTAAGAAACCGCACAGCTGATATATGAGATGACCAAACGTATAATGCATTAAAGGCCTCAACTTTGATGGCAGCGGTATAATCGTCCGATTTTATCTATCTATCTATCTATCTATCTATCTATCTATCTATCTATCTATCTATCTATCTATCTATCTATCTATCTATCTATCTATCTATCTATCTATCTATCTATCTATCTATCTATCTATCTATCTATCTATCTATCCATCCATCTATCCATCCAGCCATCCATCCATCTATCTATCTATCTATCTATCTATCTATCTATCTATCTATCTATCTATCTATCTGTCTTTCTGTCTGTGTGTCTATCTATCTTTCTATCTATTTACACACACACTCACATATATATATATATATATATATATATATATATATATATATATATATATATATATATATATATATATATATGCATATATATGGCGGATGAGCCAATTGTTGCAAAAGTAGGTTTCTTTCCCATACAAAGGGCGCATGTGCCTATGATTGAGTTAGGAATAGTCGTTCAAATTTTTACTTATTGGCAACTCTAAACTGTTTCTATGAAGTTGAAATATGAATGCTGGGGTAGGTTAGAGATGGGATTTAAGGCCAAGCGCCATTTAAAGTTTGTGGTATCTGGTTTGTTAAAATACAGAAGCATTAACACGGTGTCATTAACAAAATATTGACACGCGTTCAATTATTTGAATTGATTGGGTGGTGACTTGCAAAGTTGACTTTAATATTGTTGTAAATAATCGAATGATATGTATTTTGAAGGTGGATATCAAAAACTGCAGCACGGAGTGGCGGGGAACCTGAACAATATCTTTTACTGCCATCGCAATTTTTTCTGACATCGACCGCATGCGACATCTCTCGGGTGTTTGACATAACATTGCTCTGAGCGCGATTAATCACCCATGGTTACGTAGCACCGGTCACAGGACCTCAAAGATTTTTCATTTTTCTTGGGAGTCCTACCCACGTGCAGCAGTTCCATAGTTTGTTCAACAAAGATATGTCTATTTCACCAGTAGATTATTCATGTATTAACACTGTACATATTGACACACAAATGAAGGCATTCACCCTAAGGTCAATAATTAGTCCGTTGCGTTGCAGCTGAAGTGCAGCTATGCGGACACCGGATATACCTAGTAATTTGAGCCATCACTTTACTACAAACATGATCCATTTTGAACAGTTCTGTCACGTTCAACCTGAGAAAAATCAGCTTAAACTTTCTACGCAAGCTATAAAGCACGAATCACTCAGCATAAAAATGTATTTCTACAAGTAAATGATTTAGAATGCTACAGCATACCAAACAAGATATTACTGCATGCGTCATGGTGACAGCTAGTCCCCCAATATATATTTTTGCTTCAACAAAATCACCTTGAGTCATCAAGCCCAGTTAAAACTGGATTCCTCCAATGATAAATGCAGTCCCAAAACATCTATATGACCATGGGTATTTGTTCTTATATGACCTGGATTGTATGTATGTAAAGCACAACTACATGTCACCTACACAGAGTTCAGTATCACCTATCACAGGTGACATTGTACTTTATATGTCATCAATTGAATCTGCAATATTATCTTCGGGGTTTTTGTGATCAACTGCTGCGCATACAAGGCTCCTTGATAGTTTCATAAATTTACTCCGTTGTTTGACGGACGTATACAAATCTGAAAGTCGGAGGGATATCATTGTTAGAGTACAACCACATAGAAGAGTTCTTCCCGAGACAGTCCACCACGGCCAGGCTATTTTCCGACCGCTTGCTAAGACTGCACTAAAAAAAAAAAAACAAAACAAAAGAATGCTAAGAATTTGTCTTATATAGCATGCAAGTAATGAAATAGTAGGTTACAATATGCGCTGCAACAAAAACAGGTTCTGCTAACAGGGGAGAGTTAACAGGTGAAAAAAAAAACAACAAACAAACAAAAAAAAAAGGTATGCAAGTCAACTCCCTTCGAAATCCAAAGTAAGTGAGGAAGGTGACGCCAGGTCAGCTTATGTTGTAAGTGATGGAAATATGCAATTGAAACAAAATAGTGAAACTAGATGTGAGGTTCAATAAGTATATATACGAAAATATGCCAAATTAGTGTATAAATCGCACCAAGCATGTCTTTACAATATCACAAATTGTAGTAAAGCTCACTTTGGGCAGGACGGGACATCGTCAACCATAAAAACCCACAAATAAAAGTGGCAAATAACGATAGAGATGAAAAGCATAAAGAGTATGGCAGAGCATGCAAATGAAAGGCGCCCGTCAGCAGAATAACTCGGAACTTGCCGTGGAAAATTACAAAGCAAATAGCAGCGGATATCACTGTCTCTGCTCTTTTTGTGCCATCCTTCACAGGGAGGAATACAATGAAAAATGCATGTTGTAAAGCAAAGAGAATTAGAATTAAAATATTGAGGACAACAGATATAAATAAAATACAAATCACAACAATACTACCAAGTTTGACCGAGACCATCAGTAGCTGGGCTTGCCGTTTTGGGGAAATGTATGATTTTTACCCTCGACATACGAAGTGCCAGAGGGTATTGTAGTCCCCTGCGTATTCCGTCCGCCTGCCCGTCCGTCCGTCTTGTCGATGTTATCGCGATATCTCATAAATATATTCATCGCAGGTGTGCCAAAATTATATCAGAGATGCACCTTATAATGGACCAGGTTCCTATTGAAAACCAGCTTCTTCTGATTTTTTAAACTTCTTATGATACTTTAATGCATTTATTCGAAGGCTGTCTGAATGGCGTCAACTCTTATGACGTTACCGCGATATGACAAGAAGTATTCAGCGTAGCTTCACCAAATCTGTATCAGACATGCACCTTATAATGGACCAGTGTCCTTTTGGAAACCAGCTTCCTTTGATTATTTTTAAACTGTTTTATGACGCTTTTAATGTATTTATTTGAAGGCCGTCTGACTGGCGTCAACCCTGACAACGTTATAGCGATATCTCCAAACAATATTAGCAGCGGCTTTATCAAATTTTCGTCAGAAATGCATCTTATGATGGACCAGGTTCGTATTAAAAGCCAGCTTGCTCTACTGTTTTAAAAATGTTTTATGAATTTTTTAATGAATTTACTTGAATGCCGTCTGAGTGGTGTCAACCTTGACGTCGTTACCGCAATAACAAAACAAATATTCATCGTGGCTTTACTTAATCTTTATCAGAGTCAGATGCAACTTACAATGGACCAGGTTATAATTTAAAACCAGCCTTCTCTTTGGGTTTATAATTTTTTAACAGAAATTTTGAATTATTTATTTTAAGGTCCTCTGAGTGGCGCACAAGGGGTCAAAGTCGTCATAATATCTCAACACGGATGCATTGCAGCTTCAGCAGTTAAATCGTGTTATGGCACCTGTGACGTTTTAAGGAAAAAAAATGCAGAATTGCGGGAAAAAATATGTGCGCCGAAGGTACTCAGTTGTCTGAGCGCCTTTTTTTCATTATGGGAAACCAGTCTTTTAACACCTCCACGCAATACACCTAAACGTAGTAACGCTAATCACGGTATCTAACATATACTTACCTTATTATTTTGATCACATTATATAGATGTGTAAACTATTTTAAATCACCGTTGTCAGTGTAGCACCTAGGAACGACCCATAGTAACAATATATGGCTGCACAGACATGTATGTTTACAAATACCAAAAAAAAAAACAAAAAAACTCGTAGAATTAACACTTAAAGAACTCATTATTAATAAACGCATGGTAAAAATAGCAGAAACTTTCCCATAGTTACATTAGGGTCACACTTTTATAATTGCGTGTGGGTCAGAAAATAGTACTTATTGTTTGTACCAAGGTGTCAATGTTTTCAGTTACTTTTGACTACGGATTCAGTTTCGCGTGTGCACATCATTGGTATTGCCTTTGTTCCCGTCACAACTGAATTGAATTGAATGGAATCATTATTTTGATAATCCTACAATACAATAAACGATGTTACAAGGGCGATATGACGGCTTCCAGAGGGGGTAATACTGATCTAGTTGGGCCATATTGCACGCATTAAAACCTACTGGATCTCATCAATGCGAGACAAAGAAAGAAGAAAAACAGCTACAGTTCCAGCACAACTTGACAACCTCACCAGGACTAACAGAAATTACCGAGACCAACGAGGAAACCCTAGAAAATGGTAATGATCCTTTAAGAATCTATATGGGTTTGGCACAAGCTTTTTACATTTTTACATTTCAATTGAAATGACGTTGTTACATCATGCGATAAAATAAGTTGTGAAGACGTGTATGAGGAACTTCCGGAGCTTTCACCCACTTTTCACCGCATCCACTGGTATGATCACCGTGATGCGACATAGAGCGCCACTTTCGTACGCTGTTCAGGTTTTTCCTTCAATGAAATTTCTGATGACCACTGCGCGTGTCTTATGGGTGAAACCTTGAGAGCGGACTTTGCTTGCTAATGTAATTATAATGGTGGTGGTACAGTTCTATGCTCATCATACCGCGAGATAAGAACGCGTTCACCATGATTTGTTCTTTTGCCCAGTATCAGATACTTAACTAGCGAAGACGCATGTCGAAAGGTCTGTGACCTTTTTCACATTCTCATTATATCCGATATTCTCTGTGTAGTTTACTTTATGATGTATACTTAGTGCATTTTTAGGGATCCAACTTGCAAATTTCCATGCATTTGCGTCAGGTCTGATAGAAAATTTTACAAATTCGTGTGCATAAAGTGTAATCGAATTTCTCTTCCTTGCAAAAATTGAGATGTGTCTAACTTCCGTCACAGCCTCAGACATTGTCTTGTCACCTAGACCAACATCCTTCATAGTAAAGCATGGATTTATCTTCGGAGTTCCAGTTCAAATCTACCGATAAGTTATTTTCCTGTGCGAATATAGCAAGTCCTTTACATTGACCAAAAAATCTTTTGACGTTTGGAATATAATCGCAGATTTGAAGTGTCTTCATTGTCTCTTACGATTACCTGCATAGGGTGTATTCTGTAGTGTCATTTACACATATCATACTCACAAACTGAGCGCATAATAGGAAAGCGTACAAACCGTAGTTCCATATATATATATATATATATATAAATATATATATATATATATATATATATATATATATATATATATATATATATACATCCATACATCCCTACATACATCCATACATACATACATACATAAATACATACATCAGCAGCGACTTTTCAAACAGCTAGTGGAATGAAAGAAAACGGCAGCATCGAGAAAAAAGGACAGGGCATGAAACGAGGTAGAAATTGGGAAGAGGGAGAAAGAGGAAGAGAGGGAAAGGGAGAAAGAGAGATGTAAATGCAAGCATGCGGTAGATCACACGATAACTGACGATCTTGAAAATACTTTAAAATCTAAATTAGGGAAATAACTTTCTTGAACATATTCACTACGACTGACGTCATTGTTCGTAAAAATCTGTGCGTCTGCTCTGCTGTTTGTTCCTCCTACTGTCTCATCCCCCCAAAATAAATAGTTCAATAAAGACCAGTCAATTACATGGGTCTCTCTAATGAATAACTTCCACACACCAATGGAGACCATGTAGACATTTATTATCAAAGGTTACCGAAATTAAAAAAGCCATACGGGCACGATGAATTGACTGAACTGTGGAGAGAAATGCAGAGAACGAGAGGTCGTTCCTTTCCTTAACTTGGACACGCAGGGGAAAATTTAGATTGAAACAAAGTTTTCACGAATCTTTGAGGTGTCCTGACAGACAGAAAGGTTCTATGATAAAGGATAGCTGATTCGTATCGAGGAATTTGATACGCAAAAACCTTGAAAGATTCCAGGCCTCAGATTAAGCAGTTAGGCCCAAGGGCGCATGGAGAAATGGTATTGCAAGTTCACATTGGGGTTGGGAACTTAAGAATAGATAAAGGTGCTGTCAGCAATTCATGGGTTAAAGATTTTGAGAGGTTGTATAAGGGGCTGACTAATTTACCAGTTCGTTATGAAAGGGTTTTTTTCTTTATCAAGAAATACTGAATGAAAAGTTCACATTGGGGACGGGAACTTAGGAATAGATAAAGGTGCTGTCAGCAATTCATG
This sequence comes from Hermodice carunculata, assembly GCA_964020975.1. Taxonomy (NCBI): domain Eukaryota; kingdom Metazoa; phylum Annelida; class Polychaeta; order Eunicida; family Amphinomidae; genus Hermodice; species Hermodice carunculata. The sequence goes on along the minus strand of OZ026616.1, from coordinate 33,194,824 downwards.
GGTTAAAGATTTTGAGAGGTTGTATGACGGGCTGACTGATTTATAAGTTGGTTACGAAAGGGTTTTTTTTTATCAAGAAGTACTGAATGAGAAGTTGCGTTCCGTTCGGATGCCGACCAAAATGATAATTTATCGGAGTATATAGCTCCAAATTCAATGATTATATTAGATGAACTCTCTGTATATGAAGTTTGTAAGGTAGTAACTAAACTAAAGGGAAAAAAAAGCTGTTGGTTTTGATATAATTCCGAATGAGGTATTGCAAAATCCAGATGCAAATGCAGTATTCGTTGGTCATTTCCGGAAATGTTTTAGTAGCGGACTTGTTCCAAATGTATGGAATAAATCTGTCAGGTCTCAAATTCTCAAAGGAGCGGATACAGACACTTTTGTGTGTGTGTGTGTGTGTGTGTGTGTGTGTGTGTGTGTGTGTGTGTGTGTGTGTTTTGTTTTTATTTTTTCTTGTTTTTTTTTTCTTATGTTCGTTTTCTTTTTTTTTTTTTTTTTTTTTTTTTTTTAACGAAAAAAAATAGAGGATTTGAGACTTCATGGAGAAGAACAAGATGGTTTCCGATCCGGAAGGTCGTGCTTCGAGCATGCATTTACATTAGCGTCATTCGCAATAGAGTTACACAATGAAATTCCACATTTGTTACCTTTGTCGATTTTTAGAAGGCTCTCGACTGGGTCGACAGAGATTAACTTTTGTACAAAGCAGTTATGTATAACATTGACGGTAAGTTTTATAGAGCTGTAAAATAACTCTATACGGATACAGCTGCACCTGTCAGGTTAAATGAATATTTTACCACATGGTTTAAAAAGGATAAAGGGGTAAGACAAGGTGATTCCTTTTCCCCCAAATTATCTAATTTATTTATTATTGATCTAGCTACTCAAATTAACAGTTTGCATTGTGGTGTAAAGTTTTACAATAATAATGTATCATCACTATTTTGTGCGTATGATTTGACATTAATAGGGGAAGCTGAAAACGATCTTCAAACCACGTTAAACTGCTTGTTTATGAACGGTGTTCTCAGTGGAGAATGAAAATTAACTTAGGTAAAACAAATATTCATTTTAGGAAAAAAACGAAAGAACTGCTCAATTCATTAGCTCAGTTTTTCATGATAATGAGTTATAAAGTGTGGAAATATGCAAATATTTGGGGTTTTTACTTTGATGTGCATCTGGACTAAAGGAGGGAGCGGATGCACTATCAAATGCTGCAGGTAGGGCCTTGGGAAAAATAATTGCTAAATTTAAATCATTGAAAGATGCTGGTTGTAGAAAATTTTTAGCAATAATATGAAAATGATGCCGTGCCAATATCGGACTATTTTTTTCTGGAATTTGGGGAGCAGGAAAATTGCTGCATCTGAAAAAATGCAAAACAGGGCAATGAGATATTTTGCAGGAGTTTCACGCGAAGGCACCTATTCCAGGCATGCAGGGATATAATGATTGGCTAGTGTCAGGTTACACACACTAGCTAAGTTCAATAAGGGCGTGGAACCATTTAGATTTGAGGATTTAACAAGGTTAGCAAAACAAGTGTTTAATTGTGATTTGAACTCAGGAACAGGCTGGTCAAATGATATATACATGTTTTTGAGGAAATCTATTGTTCTCACATATATGATAAAGTGGCACTTTGTATAGTTTAGATTGTGCCCTTGATAAATTAAGGGAAAAACAACAAGTCAAATTGACTGTTAGCGTCTGGTCTAAGCCTAAGTTATGGCTGTATGCTAACTTCAAACTGATTTGAGACCCCAAGCTTCTGTTACATCTTTTCTTGCAAAATAGGATCGGTCAATAGAAATTTGGTGTCCTACTATTACTAGTTGAGACTGGTCGTTTCAGTAGGGTCCCATTAGAGAGACAATTCTGCATCTTATTGTAATTAAGAGGCATTTGAGGATGAAAATTATTTTCTGCGTGAGTGTCGGTTTTATTGTCAGCAGAGGCAACGTTTGTTCGCAAGAGTTGCGGAGTTAAATAAAAAGCAAACAATCTAAAGTACAAAGAAGTAATGGTACCAGAAGAAATTAGGCTCCAACCAATTTGCATGCATGCATGACAACGTAATATTTTAATGACTGTGTCACAGAACTTAAAAAAAATAAAAAATAAAAAAAAAAAAAAGAGCTGCCGAGCACAAGGTTCCGTACGACGCTCCCTAACTATGGCCTTTCCTGACAGACAGTGAGCAGAGGATGAGCGAAGTTTTAGTCATCCTCACTTGTAAATTTGGAGGATATGGGTTCGGGCTTGCCTCTCCTTTCATCAATATTTTGATGTTTTCTTGTACTTCATGTAAGAGGGAAAATTAAGAGCTCTGGAGAAAAACACGTGAATGCCGTAGTAAATACTAAATGTTTTGGAATGAATTCGGTTCAGTCTTCCTCACTGGCTTCTTGGTTATACCCCTAAGAGCAAAGGCACGTGTTCCGATACACAGCGGGTGACAACATAAAGAAGAAGAAAAAAAGGTAAATACTAATTATGAACTGTGGCGTATGTTTGAGCATATTTATTGCCTTGGACCCATGTTTGCATAATACTCACTAACTGCAGTATCTTTATCTAGATTTATGGCGTAGAGATAGGAAGTGTATTTTTCGTGGCGACACAAAGGATCAGATATCTGTAATAAAACCTTACATAAATGAAAAAAAAGACCAAGAAATATTATAAGATCGACAAACTTCGCATTCAAAGATTTAGTCTGATATGAACTTATCTTTATTGCTGGAATGTAACACCACTGACGCAGATAGATAACATGTATGATATGTACTTGTTCAAGAAGAGATAAAATTGCTACAGAGTCATGTAATCAATTCAGTGCAACAGGCTTTTGGAGTAAAATATATAGATAAGTACATTTGAACTGGGCTCGAGTTCAGCAGATAAATGGATCAGTATGTTATGTCTATTAACTATACCTATTGGTCACCCAAAAACAAATTAAAGTTAAATGCACCCAAATGCCACCTCTGCACAAGACTGGTTGTTAACATACAAGATCACTTTGTATTTTAAAGACGTGCGGTCCTAAACGGTAAACTGGTTGAACTGAAAGCTGTTTATCACTATGGTCACCAATGTTGTTGCAGGACGCGGGCACAATGTACAAGTCATCCTACATTTTTTATCCGCTCGTGTCTATTATCTGTATATCGGTACAATGAAATGCAGGCAAGATGCAATTATTACGAATAGTAAAATACCTGGAATCGTAAATTATTCATCGGGCACAGGGATAGTCTTTTACATGACAAAAGACATCTGCACTCTTGACTGCCAGTGATAAACATTTTCCCAAATGATTCACCAGTGAGTAATCTAAAAAACTCCTTGTTGTGTGTGTTTATTTTATCGGCAGGAGGAAAATACTCACACGCATATGTTGCATACCTATTTTAATTCATACTTGTGTAGTATGGACATAAAGTCAGGGGAAAATACTACTTTCATGAAGCGAGCTTGAACCTGCCTTTGAGAGCCAAGCTTTATAAGGTAAGTTCGCAGAATTACAAATGGCACCTGGCCCTAGACCATGCCCAACTCGGTATCACACTGAGAATAAAAACATTATAAAATACAGGAGTGTTGGTGTAAAACACGTGGGGTCATATCAGGGAAATTCCTGTACTAAAGATCATTTATATACATAATTGCTGATTGTTTACAACGGGCAAAGGTTATATTGATTACACGACACGAGAACACACATGCTTACACAGATCTTTGATTTAACAGAAAAATCTAAAGAAAGCACTGTGTTGCGTATCCCCTGGAATATCATTTATTTGATAACTCGACCTTTTTACTTGATGTCAGAAAGTTTCATCATCTCACTGGTCAATTAAAAAATGTTTGGGGAAATCGATTTAGTTGAAACCAAAAATTAAACGGATTATCATGACCTTTTGCCACATTTTCTTCATAATATAGAACACCCCCTCCTCAATAAAAACAGAACCAAAAACAAACAAATAAGCAGAAGAGAAGAAAAACAAACGCGCCCCCGCAGAAAAAGATAAAAAATACTAGGTTACTCTCATCTAGATAAAAACTGCAGCCCATCGCTCATCAGATGGCATGAGTGTACTACTTAGGGTGATGTTTTAAGACTGCAAAGACAAACTCCACACAATACCTGTCGGGGATTTAAAAAGCGGTCCGCTTGACAATTTGACCTCTATCTGAGCATGAAATGACCCTAAATAAGTTAAAATGAGTCTAAATATCTTTTCTACACCTGGATCACTTGGCAACTGTGTTTGTCATAACTACATCTTGAATAAAATAAACAAAAAAGTAATTCAGCAAAACGGCGCGAAAAATGTTGAAAAATATGTATGTGCCAAATACGTAATTTGAACTCCCCAAAGCAAGAAGACAATAGTAATGGCAACGACTCTTAGTTATCAGAAAAGCCATCACTGGCATAGGAAATTGGGCAGGTCCAAGCAAAACAGATGGTGCTATTGATTGGGTTGGTTGACACCCTTTGTAAATCGTTACAACTACTTGATTAGCTAGATCTACGCCCATTCAATTGATTTGAAGCGAAACTCCACATAACCTATACCACAATTTCACTTAAATTTCGAGATTCTTATCAAATAAAACATCATCAGCTGCCTCAAATCTGAATCATCCTTCCCAGTTAAAATGAGTTAAGCAGCAGACCAAAAGGGTGAGTGCGTCATATATTCTGATGTAACTGGTAGTAACAGGTATGCTGTGTTTGTCGATACGATAAACTAAATACAATGTTTGTTTACCGGAATCTCTTCTATATTTTGAGAGAGTCTAATTTAAACACTTCCATATTTTTTTGGGGGGGGGGAGGGGGGTAGGCTGGTTTTTATGTTATGATTACCATGTCGAGCCCTTTGACCTATTCAAAGGTGACACCATCAAAATGTGACATGGACTTATTTGTTACAAATTGCTCGCACTTCCGCTACCAAAGTCCTCAACTTCAGGGTTACAGTAAACCCGTGGAACTTTGTTGGGGTTGAGCACATTTGAATCAAACTATTATGCGCATGTTCAGATGAAGACGAAATGCCTGGAGGTCAACTGCAGTAAATTCCATCTTGTGAGTCGAGATTTGTAGGTAGCACCATAATGAAACCCCGCAATATATCATTGCCATGTGATCCTAAAAGAATTTCTTATGAATAAATGACTGTAGAAAACAATTCACTGTTTTACTTATTGATCTGAAAAAAGTTGTATATATTATGTTGACCATTCTAGCTGTATGTAGTTATCCTTTTTATCATTATGTTTTTGAACGCTGAAAAGTGTCCACGAAAGCCATCATTCTTCTCGCCATCTCGCATGGATGTTTGCTTACTGATTCTAGTAACATGCTGGTGGCATTCCTTTTAAATAGGGACTAGAAATTTACAATATACATATATTCATTATATATTTCCTGGAGGGACCCACATATTACTGTTGTTCAGTTAACTAAAGATGCATATAAGTACTTCCATATCCATGTGAGCATTGCATTCTGTTTTCCAGATGGGCCGCAACCCCTAAGATGTGCTCATCATGGTATATTAATGTGCCATACTTATCAGATTAATTAGCATAAGTAAACCTTTGGGAATAGAGAAGTGATCTTATTTATACCCGATTTGGCCTTTGAAGTACTCCTATTAAACCTGGTATCAAATTATTAAAGAAGAGTAACCAACATAAACAACTTTTCCGTCGCTCTAGCCTAGGTCATTACAAGGTGTCTTTTCACTGTATAAATGAATGCAATTGTTATGCACATAAACAATTCATAATTGCACAAGAATTTTTGAATGAAGTGCAACAGAAGCTGTTACATTTGTATGAGGGCGGCCCTTTTGACCATTTGGTCCACATCTGAAATCAAGTTCTTGTGGGTGACATTTTAATTCGGGTCAAATCATCAGGCCATGTTGATAACTTGGAGTGTACCTTTTACTGTTAGGCCTAAGTAGAGGCATATACGTACGCTTCAAAATGGGCTATAATGAAACGTTCAATGTTAGTTTGTTTTCAACGAATGCTTGCTTATATCACACACTGCGGTTGGTGCAGCTATCAATATAGCTTTGTCACCCTTTATGGCATGTTTTATATGACGACATCCTTTGCAGAAGGTCAGGGCATAGAATGTCTTTGCAAGAAAACATTACTTCGAATTTTATGAATAATTTCTCAGAAAAGGTCCTAGAGCAACTGCTGTGTACCAAGATCAGATCTTTCACATGGTGTATGTAGTCCTTTAACCATCTAAATATTCGCGGATGGAACTTTGTCTCACCTGTCATAATGCCACGTGCCGCGTTTCGCATTAATTCCTCTGGTGGTCCTCTTGCTTTTGGGTAAGAAATGTCCAGTGCAATTTTGCCGTTTATCTCCTTAGAGTTGAGACGAACATCTACAACTAGATTAAACAGTCTGAAAATGACCTGTCACATTTACGAAAACGTGATGGCTATGTCTTTACCTTAACTCATATTTTAATGGTGAAATAAAAGCGCCGTAATTGAATAACAGTGCCGGCAAATACCAAAATAGACGCAGTAAAGTTGTTATCAATAAACAGGTCAGCATAGAGATAAGATATATATAGGGCAGGCAAATATTACCTGGGCCCTTCTATGTTGGTACCTTACTCGCCATGTTTATTTTAGAGCATTACCTGTTTGTTTACGGATGTTTATTCTTTTCTTGTATATGTCATTTCGGTGCTGCAGTGGGCGCTAGAATAAAATGCGTCATCTGTACAAATATAGTAGAAACTATCAATACCTTTTCATAAGGACCACTTCTCTGATACAACAACAGCCCCCCGACAGTGCCAATTTTGGTTTCATTTCGTTATGTTGTTTTCCGCATTGAGACCACTGTCCTGTTATAGGCTATGATTGCTGGTCCGTTGGTGGTCATGGAAAAGAGTCTTGTCAGTGCACAATGCTTATGACTCAATACACGTACACACTCACACACATACGCACACACACACATACACACACACACACACATGTGTGTGTGTGTGTGTGTGTGTGTTTGTGTATATGTATGCAGTGAAACAAGTCTTCTGTAGACACCTCTGGGACTGGCAAAAAGTATTCACAGTTGGCAGGCGTCTTAGCAAGAATATGGACCTTTCGGTCCTGGCGTAACTGTCCACAAATCACAGGTGTGTACATTACAGAGGTCTTAACAAGTGCAAGTTTTAATGTACTTGGTATATTAGAGGCCAGAGAGATTTAAGAGTGCCGTATGTGCTACTTGATACTCCATGAGAACTTTACGCACGTCGCCCTTTCTGGCAGGACACAAATCTACATTTCCAATTTTGCTTGCTGATTATATACACAATACACTGTCCACTTTCATTGTATTCAAGCCTGTCTCATATACTTTGGTTTGCGTTAAAAACAATATTATTTCTGAGAATTAAATATTTCCAACGTTAAAGAGTTGTATGAAAAGTGGAATGTGTTTGTTTATGAAATGTCAAGAAAGGTAAATAATATGAAGCTTACGAAAAGTTGTCCGATGAATGTACGAAATAGAGCGAGCCGGTTTACTTTTAACAGATCCATGCAGCAAAAATCCTGGTAGTTCCAAGAAATGATGTGCAACGGACGTGGTATAGCCAATTTCGCTGAAAAAAAATCCCACAAAAGAGCATTCATCATAGGAATTTTAACAGTTGCGAGGGAGTGCAATTGACAATAATTTGTTTTGTTTTGTTTTGTTTATCTTTTTGCTTGTTTTTCTTATGTTGTTGGGTTTTTTTTTGTTTTTGTTTTTTGGTTTTGTTTTGTTTTGTATTTTTGTTTTTGTTTTTTTGTTTTTTGTTTTTGTTTTTTGTTTTTTTGTTTTTTAGTTCTAATGTGCACGTGGCAAAGCTTAGGACAAGAGCTCATTAGGTGTGCTTATAAGGTTTCGTCGCATTCTAGAATCCTCCGATAAGGTACCAATATTAAGACTCTCCGTTCTATTTAATCCTTGCGAGTCACGCAAGCATTATTTCTGCAGACTTCTTAGACAGATTATTCTCCAGAATTTAGTTTTGCGAGTGTTTATGAACGTTGCGCATAAAAAACTGATATTTCCTTTCTTTCTTTCTTTCTTTCTTTCTTTCTTTCTTTCTTTCTTTCTTTCTTTCTTTCTTTCTTTCTTTCTTTCTTTCTTTCTTTCTTTCTTTCTTTCTTTCTTTCTTTCTTTCTTTCTTTCTTTCTTTCTTTCTTTCTTTCTTTCTTTCTTTCTTTCTTTCTTTCTTTCTTGTTGATTGGTTGGTTGATTATTTGTTTTGTTGTTTATTCTTTCCTTCTTTCTTTTGTTTGTTTGTTAGTTTATTAACCAATAGGTTATGTCGCTATATGTTATTGTGCATGGTAACATAACATAATCGTTGAGTCACATGGAATTTGCTACCGATGAATGACGCAGGCTTTGTTATCCTTCCGGTGTCTCCACTTGCAACAGGTGGTGACCAGAGAGAAGTTACATGTAGCGCCACCTACCGCTGACATGATGTACTGCTTTGAAATTACAGAGGCGACACCTCCAGATCTCCAGGTTGCATATTTGTTCACGCGTTGTCTGCACTGGGCGAATTTTGTGTATTTTCATTATGTAGGAAATCAACTATCTTAAGAGGACAAGGTTAGTAACATCATTATACGTGCGCCATATCGTGATGAGATCGCCAACTCCTCATGTGGTGCTTGGGAGGAATGCCACTAGAGGGGACTGAATGCTGCCTCTCTCTCTTCCTGTGATTGAGCAGAGTATGGCTGGGGTCAAAGTCTAACAAGCCAACTTTATCCCAAATGTACAGTGGATCAAGCTAAATATCCACCAAAACGTTGTCAATCCACGATTGGTATGGTCATAGTTATATCTTGTATTTATGCATTTATTGAAATCTCTCTTTTGTTTATACATCTTGGATTAAAAGTTTGTCCATGCCTGAAAAAAACTTATTGTACATATTTGTTATGTTTTTGTGTTTAAAATTTAATTTTGTTTTTTATTATCTTTGTTGTACAATATATCGATTAAGAGCAATGAAAGAGTGTTTGTTATCATTCATTCCAAACTTAGGGCAACTTATTCAAGCTCTACAATATTCAATCGAGTTGCTTAAATGCCAGATTAAGAAAAGAACTGTATTACAGAGAAAATTCAGTCGCCTATTCAATGCACTAGATGATGCTCTAAGTTTGGATGACCAAGCTAGTCCTCGAATGGCCCACGATCAACTCAAGGACCTGGAAGTAGCATATAATTAGTTGTACTAATATACAGACTAGTTGATCGAAATATTAGAAAATGACCTAACATCCGTGAATTCAATGGTGAGTCAGAAAATTTATATGAACTTCATTACAAACTTTGAATGTCACGTGGCAAGTCACTGTAAGGACTAAACATCCAAACTTTCTTACTTGATACAGTTGTGTAGACCAAATGTGCAGTCATCTTTGACCACAATGTCATGCAAGATGATGGCTTCCAAAAAGCCAAACATAAACTCAAAGAGAAGTGTGGACAACCACATTTGATTGCAGACGCTCTAGTCGACTAGCTGTCTAAGGATAAGATTGAGATTGGCCATGATGGCTTGCATAAATTCAACATGTTGCTGGATAAGTGCTTTGTGAACCTGGCAAAGCTGAACAAAGTTTATGACATTGACAATCAAGCTACGCTTCACAGCATAACACGTGAGTTACCGGACTTTATTCATCGCAAATGGGTAGAAAAGAGAGCAATATCCTGGAAAGAGAGCAGGAACCCGAAGAGCAGGTCTATAACATATGTGCTAGTGAAAATGATACAAATTCACAAGTTGCTGGTAAGAAGGGAAAGGAATGAAGAAACTCAGCATTTACAAGTATAGCAAGCCTCACAGAATTCATGAGTGTACAGAATTCATTACCATAAAATTTGATGACAAAAGAATTTTAAGAGAAAAGAACAGGTGTCAAAACTGCTTCATGAAGCATTTTGGGAAATGTAAACATGCAAGTTAATTTTAAGGTGCAAGCTGTCAATTCGAACAGGTGTATCCAAACCAGGAAATCAGGTGTGCTAAAGATTGTACGGTGAATGAGGATGATGAAAAAACAAAAGCTGTTAGTGATGAGAAAAAGCAGAGTGCTGAACATCACAAAGTGGGTGACATTAGAATAAAGTGGTATGGCGTTGAGAGCCGTAAAGGTGAAAGTCCCTAAAGTAAATGGAGACATGATTGAAACTGATGCCCTCCTTGGTGATGGCAGTGCTACTACCTTCATAGAAAATGAGTTGTATGAGAAATTGGGTCTCAATGTTTCTTATGATTCATTCCACCTCCAGAATATGGGCCACTCAGTAGAGGTGCAGGGGCATAAACTCAACTTTACACATCTCCTCATCAAATGAGAATGCCAACGTTTATGTGAACAGGCTTTGGACATGTGATTAACTTCCGGCAAGTGCTAAAAACATATTTAGTAGCAGTGGCGCCTACAATTGGGATCACGTCAAAAACATAAAATTTGCCATGCGTCCGGACAGGAAAAAAAATCCAAGTTCTCATTGGAATGAATGCTCCTGAGGCACATTGGAAACTGCAAGAAATAAGCGGCAGATTGAAACAGCCATATGCAGTCTGTACAGTCCTTGGCTGGACATGTTTTGGGCCAAAAGCTAGTGATTGTATTGAAACTGGAGATGCAGAGGTCAGCATGAATTGTGTCCATTGTGATTATGGTAATGAATATAGAGATGTTGACCAGCTTTTTTAGACTGACTTTCCTGAAAAAATCTATGATTCTAAATTATCCCCTTCACAAGACGACATCCGTGCAAATGACATGGTTACAAATTCAATGAAGCTATTGAATGGGTAGTATCATGCAGGTTTCCCTTGGAAAACGTCACCACATCTACTTCCCAACTATCACAATCTGGCAAAGGCTGGATTACACTTACTGAATAAACGCATGCACAGAGACCCCTTCGTGCAAGGGTCACTTATACAATGAAGGAGTATATTGCTAAGGGTTTTCTTGAATGTGTACCCAAGAATGAGCTGCGTAATTGTCAAATTGATCATTATACCATTACATGATGTTAGTCAGCCACGTAAGGACAAGCTTGGAATTGTGCATGATGCCTCAGCTCGGTACCCAAATGAATCGGGAAATCCAGTATACATAGGTAAATATTTGTATGATGGGCTAAATGATATGAACACGATAGTGTTAGTATATTTGAGATTCAGAAGAATTTTCCGTTAGTCGCGGACATTGACAGTATGTACCACATGGTCAAAATACACCCCAATCACGAAAGAAATGCGCTAAGAGTGTTATGGTATGAAGATGAAGATATAGACTCTAAATCTAGCATCCTGACAGTTGCTGTGCATGTATTTGGATTGAAAAGCTCTGGGTTTGTGGCAACAAAGGCTTTGAAGCAAACAGCTATTGATAACAGAGATTCATTTGATGCAAAGGTGAATTATGTGCTTGAAGATTCAATAAGTGTTGGCGATTGTCTGTCGTCATTCCCTGATGAAACAACAGCCATTCATATGGTAAAATATTTATCGACTTGTGTTGAAAGGTTGGTTTAAAGCTGTACAAATTTTACAGCTCTAGCAAAAGCGGGTTAGATTCAATTGATGAGAATCTAAGGGCATCAAACAACGTCGCAGACAGAAAACCCACACATGTATTGGGTATGAAATGGGATCGTAACAAGGATTGTTTCAAATTTTCCATTTAAGATGAAATATTTGAGAAAATCGCGAGAAAAAACATACTGGCCTATCTGGCAAGAATCTATGATCCTTTAGGGATCATGTCTCCCATACTCTTGGATGTCAAAAACATCTTGCAGCATTGTTCTAAAGAGACAATGGGATGGGACGATGGAATTGATTCTCCAATTTCAGATAAAGTTCTTCAGTGAGCAAGTAAATCTGGAATAATAGAGAAAACATTAATTAACAGGTGCATGAATCCACCATGTTTTGGAAATATTAAACACACACAGTTGCACACACTTTGTAATGTCTTAACAAGGTTCTTAGCTAGAAGAGGTAGGCCTGAAATATGTTGTTGCGACAATGCCAAAAATCTCTGGTCTTGGCGCCACAGAGTTAAAGGTGAACATGAAATGATTCATGAATTTTGTACAAAAAGAAGTATTCAGTAAAACAATTCGCCTCCATTGGGTTGCAACTTGGGGGGGGGGGGGACTTTGAACTCCTCATAAGGTCAGTGAGAAGGTCTTTTAGAGGATTCAGTTGGGAGCGTGTGTTTACTGATGAGGTTCTGAGCACATGGTTTTTACGAGTAGAACAAATCATGAATAGCTGTTCATTGACATTCATCACAAAGTTTGTAGATGATCCTGAACCAATCACTCCGAATATGCCTTTGCAATTACAACCAAATTTACTCTTGCATATATGATGTGTGGGGAAGTAAATCCTGAGTTTACAAGACAATAGTGGAAAAGATGCCAGTTCCTTGCCGATTAATTTTGGAAACGTTTTCAGTCGCAATATGTTGTGCTGCTACAGGCAAGGTAAAAGTAGCGTGAACCCTAAAGAAACTTGAAGGTCAATGATCTTACGGCTATATAGAATTATGTATTACGTAATCACTACAGCTCTTCTGTGACCATAACAACATTGGTCTAGACACAACTTTTATCTTGCTAGCGTGCTTACGTCTGGAGATATTGCTAAAAAAAATAATTTAAGTAATGGCCGTCTTAATTTGCATATTTCGCGAAATGCTCAACAGCGACGCACGATCATCAACTGGATTTTCTATTGGGACAACCTGGGCTACCGGAATCTGCAAAGAAAAGAACTTTTTCCGCTGGATCCGGGTTCAGACCCCCCACTAAAATGGTGTGAAGAAGGTTGGCATTTACCACATAGCACATTACCGCGCAGAAGTAGCCACAGATCATTGCAGATGTGATTGTAAACATCAAGTGGCAGTTTCAAATCTCCCCATCAAGTGGCGATCAGACAATAACTGCTCCCTGGTTCAACTATGTATCTCTGCGATTATTGGAGTCTTTGCACTGATGTGAACAAGCATACGGGCCTCTTTGCAGAGGGAGTGACACTACCTGACTAGGAATATTATCAGTGATTATCATTTATGACCTCCATCCTCATCTGCTTTTACATTTGTGCCGTCCAGGGCTAATGTAGCATAACGGACAAGACTTGGCATCAATTCCAGGGGCGGATCCAGACTTCCTAAACTGTCGCCCGGACGAGTTTGAAAAATCGCTACTTTCAGACCCATTTTCCTGGCATTTTAGACTCTATTTTGACATGGACAATATCTCAGACACCAAAAACATCACTTTACTTGGCCTTCCCGTTAGCTTTCATATTTCCTTTCAGGGTATGGCAAGGTAGTCCCAAACATTTTACAGAATGGCAGGGCCGGTGCTTCAAAATTTGAACTGTCGCTAGCCTGCGAGAGTCCTAGTTCCCATACATTCCGGTGAGAACATTTAATGTAACTGCCACAACATTATGACTGCATTTGTTTCGTTCAAGTTGGTTTATCACACATTTTTTCCGTGTATGTATTCACAACATTCAAATCTAAACAGTGTAAGTCTACATTTTGGCAAGCTCTGTTTCCTAAACTTGAGATGCCAGTGGATAGAAATATCATCTATAAGACTAAAAAAAAATAATATACGTATGATTCTGTGTACTGCCTCTAACATTAAATTATGTATTGAAAGCCAAACCATATAGAACCGATGCAACCAAACCAGAAAGGAACCCCCCAAATCTAATAATTTAAGTACTACATGTAAATATATACTCCCAGCAAGACTTCTGAAAGTCAAAATTCGAGTTCCTGAGTAACTAAGGTATCTACATACGAATGTGTACATCTATGATTTGGGGCCTTTTAAAAAGAAAAAAAAATTCTTTGTGGAACTTGATGAAAGCATACAGTGTTGAAGTTGCAGAGTCTTGCTCTTTCAATTGGTGCACATACAGATCAACGAAATATTGGGCTAATTGAATAAATATGCGAACATGAAAAACCTAGATATAGGAAGACACGTATTTTAAATGTATCTGTTTCTTAGTAAAATCCAGCCTAAAGCTCTAAAAATGACGTTCCCTTTGTTCCAAACACGATAAACGTAAAATGTGTCCTCCAAATTGTCCCTATTAGGCCCATATTGAAATATTAGTCTTCAGTTTTGAAAATTAAGTTTTTGTTTATTTGCAATTCAGCCTATTTCAAATTGTCAGTATCATACTTTTGCACCTAATGCAGTTAAGGACAATTTAGGGACACTGTTAAGTGTCAATGTATTTTGAAGACATGGACCTTGATTTCCTTGTTTTTCCATGGGGTGCTGTAAAAACACGAAATGAAAAATGCACTTCAAAGCACTTCCCAATGTTTAGTATATTTAAAAATTAGCACAATAATTATTTGACATGTACCCCAACTGATACATTAAGACTAGACAATACCAAAAAATATACTTTCATAAACTAAAGAGAAAAGATGAAGAGTAAGACAGCTCTGAAGTTGTACCAGACGGAACTACACTGACACGTATCAGGGCACCTTAAGAGGCGAAATGACTGGCGTCCTGTATTATAATTATGCGTGACTGAATTAGCGATCTGTCAGATCTGTCGCTGGTTTAAAAAAAATGAAAAAAGAAGTCACAACTATAGTGGCAACATCAGTAGCATAAGTTATAATAATATGGTAGACCAAGCCTTTGCTGTAATATATGGCATTTTAATACCAAAAGGCGCACAGAATGTACATTGAAACGTAATGATTATATGGGGAATTATGAACAACTTAAAGATCAAAGATGTTTGGATAGGCCTATACCTCCAGGCAGTAAGTTTAATTTGAAAGCGGTATTAGGCCAAGTTGTTTGACTTTATCTTCCAACATTCTATTTTGTTTCCCATTTATTTATTTATTTATTTATTTATTTATTTATTTATTTATTTATTTATTTATTTATTTATTTATTCATTCATTCGTTCATTCATTCATGCATTTATTTATTTATTTATTTATTTATTTATTTATTTATTTATTTATTTATTTATTTATTTATGCGTCACACAGGGGGGTTCGACCGAGCCCTTCGCCCCCCCCCCCCCCGGGCCCCCATGGATTCGCGGGTGAAGTCGCCCTAAAACATGTAATACAATTAAAAACAGGTTAATCTTATATGCTATATGTACGTTTGAGGACGGGTTTTGAATTCGTCTGGAGATGGGGCGTGTACAAGATGTGGTGAATGTTGTCAACCCCCATTCAAAACGATAAAACAGCCAAACAGTGAGAAGATGCTGCACTATGAATGGAACCAGGGAGCAGTCATTGTCTGGTCGCCACCTGGTCGAGAGATTTGAAACTGCCACTTGATCTTTGCAATAATCTGTGGCTACTTCTGCGCGGTATTGTGCTATGTGCATTATGTGGCAAATGTCATCCTGCTTAACACCATTGTGCTTGGGGTTTATGCTAAATGTCAAATGTGGGATATATATATATATATACATATATATATATATATATACATATATATATATATATATATATATATATATGTATATGTATATATAATTACATATAAATGTATACATATATATGTATATGTATATATATAATTACATATAAATATATATATATATATATATATATATATATATATATATATATATTCACAGGTAGATGTGTATGTGAAAAATTGAATGATTTAGTTCAATATCAGCCATAAAGGGTGAAAATTGCTTGTGTAGTTATTGTACAAGCGCTGCATTACAGACAAAGTGGAGAATACTAACGCTAAGTTTAATACTTTCATGAAAATACAAATTTTATTGCTCTTAGGGAATTTCATTTGGTCCCATATCCTTACTTTTCTGGGATGAATGTTTAATTGAATGCTAACTTGTCACTCCAGATCCCGATTTTTGTTTTCTTTTTGGTGGGAAACTGATGAGCTGGCAATGTAATATTGTCATACAAAGGAACTCAAGAAGACAATTTCGTTCCCAAGGTGTAGGTAAGAGAGCCATATCGCCTGCTACTTTTTTTTTTTTTTTTTTTTTTTTTTTTTTGACATCAAAAGAAAAAAAGAAGAAAATTCGCGCGACGCTTGTCCGCAGTGGTCTAAGGGAGGAAGAGGCCACGGCAGAGTTTATTAAAGCTAAATTTGTCTCCTGTTATAATTGGCACATTATACAGCAAAACAATATTAGTGTTGACCTGGCATTCCAAGAAGTCCTCTAGGTTATGTATTATGCATAAAATAGGGCATCAATGAACGAATCGGTCGATACCTTCGCCTGTTTCGTACTGTGTGGTACAGAACTGCAGGCTTTATTGGAGATTGTCAGTGTCATTTAATTTTAGGCTTTGGGTGTCTGCAGTTAAAACGCACGCAATTAGATAGACAGGGCCGTTGCATAGTGGTTAAATACTTTCATAAATCTAGTTTAATATATTGTCATTTGCAGGTGCAATAGAATTTCAAATTGAAGCGCTCCTGCACAAACAAACCATTCTATATTAAGGCCACCGGTTTACTTTCCTTTTGTCTGCTTATTCTTAAAGACACCAAATCCCGATTAAGACACTTTAACTGTTAAGATAATTTTTCTGGTTCTTTAGGTGGTCTTAATAAGGGTATTCTACTGAACTTAGTTGTCACAAAATGGCACTGGAACAATTTCAGATATTGGCTTTCCCGATGTCCAATTTGTCATTAAGCTGTAAAAGACGGGGTTATGATAAAGAAAAACTAATTCTTCTGATTTATTGAATGCAGTTCTAAAGATATTTCCCTACACATCTAAAAATCATAAATTTAAACAGCAAATAAATATGAGGCCTTTATCAAAGAGACTCAGTCCTAAATTTCTCTCGATAGTTGCTGTTTTGTGTGCAATGATATCAACGATAGCAGGCCAAAGAAATTTTTGTGTCATAATCATTTTAACTCATTTCTTACACACACACACACACACAGACACGGATATATATATATATATATATATATATATATATATATATATATATATATATGCATGAGGTGATCATATTGCATATTGTCTGTATCCTGGTAAAGCGCTGGAAAATTAGTTTTTGCCCTTACGTGTTCACAAAGCTGTCGGAGAGCCTCAAGCAATTGACTAGTTACACTATATATCGATCATCGGATACCAGTTGAAACAAGATTGGACCACCCGTGGGTGTTGAGCTGAAAGACTTCCATATCTGTCAAGTATTATTTGTTTTCTTGGGGTGAATCTTGCAAATGCTGTGTTTATTCCCGTCTCTTGTTCCCCTCACGACTATGTTTTTTTTTCCGTAAAGTCCTACACGAAAATCAGAATTACAGGTCATGTAGTATGAACCGTTTTACAAGTAAGCATTCCACTACTCTGCTATGGCATAACATTGAAGAGAACATTCGTTTAGTCATTTGCTGTGCGGATGTGGCATAATAGGCATCGGCCAGGAGAGCAGGAAATGGCACAAAAAAACACGCGCAGCAATGATTTTCGCTGGTCCGCGTTCAAATATGTATGCGCAAATGTACACGCATGCATGAGCTGCCCAGATCTATCTGAAACTGTGTCATTGTTTAACGTGGTAGGCCTCTGTGCTGCATTCACAAGAAAATTGTATACCATGTCCAATTTGCACTCTAGGTATTGTAATCAAGGAGCTGCCACAGAGGTTCAGGAACATGTCAAAAAAAGGTACATATATAAACGCTAAAGCCACCGCCTTGACTAAATTTACACCTACGTGTCTTTCTTTATTTCCCTGCAGTGAAAGATCCATATTTAAGTATGTAGAGGCCAAAGTGCATGAGATACAACCCCTGTCACTTTTGTTCTATTGGCCAGTTGGATCTAGGGTCCATCAAGGTGTCGAGTGCACTGTCTTTTCATGTAGAGCTTTGCTTACAGATTGGCCAAGTAGCCATAGCTGCTTAAAGATTATAGGGTAACTATCCTTGAGCCCGTGTTTGTACCATTTAAGAATTGAATGTCCTTCCTATTGTATTAATCGGCAAGTGTTTGCACTTTTTGAAGGGCATTTCTTTTTTTACTGCGACGTCATGAGAAAATAAATGGCTGTCAACAAGTGCAAACAAGCGCCGAAGAATACAATAGAAATGGCGTGCAATTCTTAAATTTACATTCAACATTTTTTTTGATCACTTTCAAAGATTAAATTGTAATTGGTATTTCCTTTGCAGAAGTTTACGGGTCGTCATTCACAAAAAAACCTTTCCGTTGTACGTGTTCATTAGCGGCAAGAGCTAAGTGAGTACGGTTATCTTTCAGTTCTCTAGGAAAATCAACAACACGTCGAAAGCGCGTAAGGTTATCGCATTCATAAAATTGTAAACGTAAGAATTTGTGCTATTCTCCTAATGCTAAATAGCATTATAAATGCAGATGTTTCGACTTGAATCCATTGTTGATGATTATATTTTCCAAACCGATAAATGCAAGACCCGCAATGAGCAACGCAGCATAACCATATGCGATTGCCAGTCAGCACTTAAGACCTTGTTTCATCGAAGAAGTGTGGGATATGACAGAGTAATCAATCAAAAACACCAGAATGTCATACTCGGTGGAATTTGCTGTGGCTCTCCAAATTACCTGGACAGATATTTATCAATAGAAGATACGGCAGATGTGCCACTGAATGAAACCACGAGTTAAGTAAGTCTTCTTTGCAACCCAAAATTTACAGTTTATATCGGAATGCTGAAAGTAGCGTTTTGTTCGTATTGGCAGCAAGATCTATTGGCATTAGCATGGAGCTACTATAGTAGCTCCATGGCATTACTAAACTTTTGCGTGCTGGTACATTCACTCTCATAGGTAGACTGTGTTTGTATTAACACTGGATATCCAGACGACGAACCATATGTGTAATAATTTCTGGAATCTATATTGAGTGTCTTTGATCCATGAATCACGTGATACAATAAAACTAACTGAGGTCTCGGGTCTATTCAACACCGGGACTTTGGGTGCGACCGTATTATCCAAGCCGGCGGAGGCACAGAGCGTGCGCGCGGGACAAAGGTCTGTCTTGTGAGTAAGAGTGATGATATATAACTTTTAGAAAGAAAAATATGTGTTTAGTGGTTCTAGCAGAAAGGAATGACTTGTATTCATAAAAAAAAGAAACAAAAAGAAAAGAAAATAAGAAAATCAAAACAAAAAAACAAAAAACAAAAACAAAAAACAGAAAAACAAAAACAAGTACAAAAAAAAACAACAACAACAACAACAAAACAACCCCCCCCCCCACACACACACACAAACCAGTTGTTGGTGAACAAATGGGAGACCTAAGTTTAGCATGGGAATGTACGCCTATTGACAGCAGAGGGAGTACTGAGGCCACACAAATCAAGTGTGAAAAATGGGGTCGCCGTTGGATTGCGGGAATAACAGCGTGCTGCTGCAATCTCAAGTAAAATCCAAGTTTATCCATGCGATAAGAATTACATGCCAGCAAATGGTTGTACTGTATTGACTGAATGACGTCGCCACAAACAGTTCCGTTGGAAACGATACCAGAACTGAGTGAGCGCGTGGGTCAGTTCGAGGGCACGTTAGGATGACGTGTGCTTGAACAGCAGCATAGAATAACACCCAATCAAATATAAGCATCCCAATATGTTCACCCGACAACCAATTCTGTATTAAGTTCATTGTGAAAGTGATTTGGACCCAAGTACCAAATAAGGTCCAAGACGATGCAAACGTTCATTTTCATCATCGCGTTTTTAAGCGAACAGTTTACCCAAACATGTCACGACACTTCTTTGTTGCATCCTTTCGAATGGATTTTATTGTGCTTTTTTTCCCAATAAGGTTCAGCATAAACGTTGAAAATAAGCGTTGAAAATAAGGCGAATGGTAATTGGTAGAACGAATTTCACTGATATGTGATCAGAGACTGCCCCTGCCCCCCCCCCCCCCCGAAATATATATAGGTTAATCAGTAAGCTGCGTAGTCATGTGATGAGACTTGTCTTCGTCTTATCAAAGCATAGATCTTTGCTGTTGCATTCATCATCAACGTTCAATTCACGTAAGCCTACCTTCATAGTACATGGCTTTGAAGCATGAGCAGTGCAACATGACAACCTAGTTTACGGGTATAATAAACCCAACACAAAAAAGGAATATATATCCGAAATAATTACTGTTTGCAGGAAACTCGTCAAATTTTGTGGGTACTTTAAGTACACCAGTGTTTTACGTCTGACCAAGGTGTATCAACATTCAACGCCCCAAAAGTGTAATTTAAGGTATGTGACACAGCAGCCTCAGAGAAAGTTTGTCCAGGATGAGAGCAGCTGTCCCTGACCTAGTTTGGCCAGTGTGTTGCCTAGGACATAACACACCTCTGCTCATGCTCAGAGTAGTGCATTATGCAGGTCGTCTTAAGCCTAAACGTGTTACCCTGGCAGCTGCAAACAAAGAAAACTGTCTCTCTATATGTAGTCGTTATTCCAAAGAGATTCGCATAGGCACTAACCGTGTCAGCCATTCCATACACATCCTTGCTACTGTTTATTCCATTAACACAAGCGCTTCCGGCTGTGCCCAGGTAACAAATTAAAATGACGTCAAAGGAGGTAATGTGTAAAAGGGGAAGAACATCCATTTCAAACATGTTTGAACAAATGTCCACGTTGCCTAAGGCCTAGCAGAAATATAGGGGCGAAAGCTCGACCGACCCTACAGAAAATAAATAAATTTTATGAAACATAAAAAAAGGAAAGAAAAGAAAAGAGAAAAATTTCTAGCCGCCTTTCCCTGGCTGAAAGATTTTTTTTATCAAGAAGGTGTCCAGCCGTTATTTTGCAGTAGAGCCAACTCAAACACAGCATTTTATTACAAATTGTCCCGAGAGTTTACTTGGGCCGAGGAAACAGCATGCTGCACAGCCACAATTGTTCGGTGATCGTTATCATGATATTTCGCTTGGTCTCAGGTGTCTGTTCTCCGAGTTACCTGGGCAACGGTCGTTAAAATACTTTTAAAACAAGACTTACTATGTCAACTTGAATCTGCCCCCTCGTTATATCTGAAGCAGTTATCATCGTTAGTTACAAATCCAAATGTGACACAATATCCTGGCAATGCAAATCGTGCATGTTGGTACCATTTGCGGAGAGCACCATTTTGAACGCAGCGCAATGTACTGTGGGACAGTTTCACAAAATGATTTTGAATTCGATTTCAAAGTGAATTGCGGTCACGGCATATATCATACCATTATTGATGCTCTGAAATGTTTGTAAAATGTACAATTTTGGTTTCACATATTATAACCGCCCCAATATCGTCCCCTTACTATCCTCATGTACAAAACTATTGGGCGTGGAATACACAATTTTCAAAGTGGCAGACAAACCTGTTTGTTTGTCCCGACTGGATATTTTGAAGAGGTGATATCCAAAATACATGTGTGATTAGTGTTGATGGAAGGTTAATGTGTCGAATAAACGGAATTTACAATATATAATGGGACTTTTCCAGTGTGAACAATACCTACAAATGTAAATACAACGCCTTACGTCGGCAGTTGCTGCCGACGGTGGGCTCTAGAATAGGGATATTGTGTCAGACACTGAAGTCGCCCACAGACTATGAATTACTGGTAAGTAGCACCACTGGGCACAGCAGTCAACAGCCCCCCTCAGTCAAAGATTGAGCTTAGTAGCGAAGGTTGCGCCGGTATTGGGTACAGGTCCGAAAGTACCGGCGGGTTTTTGTATTGTTGGCAGCAAAACTATCTGCCATAATGATGCAAGCAGTCATATTTACAACGTATGTTCATGTAGGGGTCGTATTTGAACTTTGGACATTGTACAACAAATATGCCTGCAATTTAGAGTTGGGTGAGCCGTCGAGCTTGAGTTCTGACACAGTACCGATTACTTTTTGGTCTCTGTATATATATTTGTATTTTTAAATATATTTATATTTCATATAAAGCTTGGTTATATCGGATTTTAATTTGAAGGCAAAAGCGTATTATGATATCCTAGCTATTCTCCTTTTCCCCTAAATGACCTGCATTGTTCGTTGAAACTGAGTTAATGAAACAGGTGCAGCTTCTAGGTAGTAGCCAGAAACAACAGTTTCTAGGCACTCACCAGAATGTCAAACCAATTAATGTTAACTCAATAATATATCATACGCACATGCAATTGTAAATGTTTATTTTTTGCACGTATTTATGGATATATATATATATATATCAATATATATGTATGTATGTATGTGTGTGTGTGTGCGTGCGTGCGTGTGCGTGCGTGTGTGTGTGTGTGTGTGTGTGTGTGTGTGTGTAGTGGCGGAATGGCGTATTCACTCCTGAGAACAAGATTCAGGGATGCGTATTTGGAGCAGTTATACAATTTGGTACATGTTTGATGCCGATCTAGTGGGCATTGACATCTCTTTTACACTACTCTGGGTTCTAGCTCCTGATAAAGCTGTTAAAGAAAGTTTACTTGAGTATCCGTACCGTCTGTTTTCTCCACTGTCCATCAATCATGCAGACGGAAGTCTAATATTAACTATTTCTGTTCCAAGTTTCGACCAAGTCGGCGGCTTCTCTCGCCTTGTTTTGAATGCATCGCAGTCAAAACGCGGCAAGAAAAATTGTATGCGGGGACTTGGAACGGAAGAAGGTTTACAATGAATATGAAGCTAGTATTGTTATTCCTGTTTAAAGAACTTTGATCTTCCTGAAAATTGGTGATTCAAGATTGTTAAAAGAGGATATTAAAACAAACGGTCGATGTCAATGGGGTTCATCTAAACGCCATTGAACCACCAAATATGGATCAGAGGGCAAACGGCAGCAGAGTTCAGTATCCGGTAATGTGATAAGTTAAGGAGACTGAGTGCAACCCAAAGATTTCAATCTTAATGAAAACCTTTATATTCTCCACAACTGCTTTGTGAAATCGCATACTTTGCTGTTACTCGCTATTGCCATCCGCGTCGAAACGTATATACCTGTAATATAAAGGAAGTTTGTCCAGGTGAGGCGATAGAATATAAGCCACGCAAAGAAAATGCATCATTACGATGGTTTGCCCTTATCAACTGCACGTACAATCGTAGTTTTCAGGTGCGCTGAAATTCGAGAGAGGCAAAGCTGCCAGACATGTTTATCGATGGCACTTGAACAAATCAACATCATTCTGGAAGGACCATTCTTTAAGGTTATGACCACATCTAAGAGAAAATAATTGATTCTGTAATTGTTATGCCCCCGACCCTATGCGTTTAACTAATCCATGCAATTGCGTCGAAATGTCTGTTATTGTTAATTACATTTATAATATCTGCTCTGAAAAATGTGATTTTTTTTTTTTTTTGGTCACGTAACATTTGCTATTATACTGGTAATTGTGTATTATGTATTAAAGTGACGGTAAGTTAGGATATGCTATACTTGTCCTTAATATTATATGCACAAAAAATTCATTCCTTTAAGGGAACACATCGTGTTTGCTGGACAAGCAGTGATCCATTTTCATATGTAGTGACATATGTTGTATAGTGTTCGTTAAACATATAACTTTGTTCTGTCTCCTAATTTTGTTTGCCTGCTAAACATCCGTTCTTGGCGGTCTAGTACCCTCCCCCCCCCCCCCCCCCCAGCGAACGTCTGCCTTTCTTTGGCAGCGTCACTGTCTGGAAGCAGGCAGCGCCGTCCTGGCATCGCAGCCAGCGAGTGGCCAGGTGTGGGGATGCGCGCAGTGGATTGTGGCATAGTGACTCTGTGAGCGTCATTTTGTTTCCAGGCTATTACACAGCCCAGTGGGTATTGACCACACGCCGCTCAATTAACTCTTTGGGTTCACCTGCTGGGAAGGTGCGAACAACGTAATGCGGGTAACGGGATTAACACCTCTGCTGTGCGATATCCAGCAGGGGTCACATTAAGGATTTTTCAGTGTGGGTCCGTTGGACCCATCTCTCTCCATTTTCAGGAAAAATAGTGGGTCCATGAACTGAATCTATGGGTCCAGTCTGAAATTTTGCAAACTGGACTTCATTTGATGTAATTTGATTAATTGATTTTATTTGGTATAATTAACATATATCACAATGATAAATATATAAAACATGCATGTAACTTAAGCCTAGAAACGAACATAACATAGGGTCTGTATGCTCACGTAGGTAACTCATTATTATAAAATTTAAGATTGAATAAAAAGTTACCAATATGCCAACTTGATGTAAAAAGGTCTAAAAGTTGTTGACGGCACCAAGGATGGATTCAATCTACCCAGGAACCTGCTATTACGACTAAGTCTGTATAGCACATCCCTGGTCTACCAAAAAAGTGGTTGTGAATGGGGCTTAAGCCCTAGCACGCTGCCACTGTGCCAGTGTCTGGTGTTGAACACCGTGGGCCACCGGACAGTTTTTTAACTCGATTGCACAACAAGCGGCATGCGTGATTGAACATGCCTGGGCTCTGTTATTTTTGCAATTGATTCCACGTGACGAAATTGTCAGAAATTATATGATTTATATTTCTGTGCACTTTCTATTTCAATATACCTGAAAAATTTGATACCGTAGGCGGTGTTAAGAGTGTGATCTTAATTGCGGTCAATTAATTCACCAAGCAACACGGCAGGCCCACAAGCCGTGCAACACACAAGCGAGTGTACACAGCCTATCATGGGCATGCACCCAGGCATGGTTTTCCGCTACACATTTTTCCGGCCTTCGATCATAATTTTTTTAAATTCCTACAGATTTGTTCCATTCAAACATTTCAATGAAATCAAAACAACCAAATTTTGTTTCAAAAACACCAATAACCACGTGAACCAACGGAGACAGTGATGAACAACATCGTGTTACGCTGTTAGGCCGGCTAATGCAAAATTTCGCTTCGTCCACGTGTAACCTTGCGATGACTAATCTGCATATTTTCCTTGCCGTCCGTAATGAATTTTCACTCGTGCCTTTATCTGGGTCTAGATTTTTTCGATGGAACTCTTCTTGGTGAAAATGTGATTTGAAAATAACATCTTAGTCTAATAATCTTTGCGTGATACGACTTGTACCTTCCCAACATTGCGGACATGAGACAAGCACATGGGGAACAACGAATTTGATTGGACAGTGAGCGGCACGTGATCAAATCCACCCAATGAGGAGCCTGGAAGTGCTCTCAGCATTTATAATGAGGTGAAGTGATGTCCATCCATTCCCATTCTGGCAAATTTTTTTGGAGGGATACCCCACGAATATTTTTTCTTAGCAAATAAGAGAGCTTGTTACATAGAAAGACGAACATCAGAGGATTCCATCAGTATAATAAATAATCACGAGATTGATAATGGTCGATACAAAACACCGTGACCGCTTGGGGTAATTTTTGCAGTTGTATATTTCAAAAATGCATCGCGTTTTTGTGCGTGCGTCCACAGAGACGCAAAATGACAACGTTTTATTAATTTCCAGGCGTCATTTCTTTATTTTTGCGTCTATGACGCAGGACGCACGCTTAATGTGACCCCTGATCCAGCTACCGTTCTGCCATGTACGGCAACTGTGTTACGCACTCAGCCCAGTTGTAATTACTAAATTGTAGCTGCCTACGAACAGCGTCAGTGTCACGGGAAAAAAGAAAAAAATGGATGAGAAAAAATTCCGGGAAGTTCTTGAGGATTGTTGGCAAGAGATGGGAGAAAATTATCAGGCGACCAAACACCAGGAGCAAGCATTATTTAATGTTATTGTTGAGAAGAAAGACACTTTTGTAATTTTACCAACAGGCAGTGGAATAAGCCGAATATTCCAACTAATACCTGACCTGGTGAAACGGAAAACGCCTATTCCAGCCAAACCTGTAGTAATCTTAGTTTGCCCCCTCGTAAGTCTAATGAAATCTCATCAGCAAGAACTGAGCAAGTTAGGGGTGTCGTCTTGTATTCTGGGTGAAGGTGATGACGGGGAACATTTCCCGATCGCAATACACAGCACCCTGTTCCATTCTGACATCTTTTACTCCAGTAAGTCACAGATACACAAGCAGGTAAACCACGTTTGAGATGGTGTCAATTGGATTACTCCCTTGGATCCTCGACCTCGTGGAGTTATTTTGACTGCTGTGTGGGAAGTGACGTGTTGCTCGCATCTGATTGGACGACGCACAGCTCATTAATAATGCAGTAGGCAACTTTCACGATAAGCGAAGTACAATTCATTGGCCCAGCGGCGCCTGACAACGTTATCACCAGATCTGCTAATTGCCTCTTGAAATGGTATTGCGACACGGCCGGGCAGACTTTCGCTGGGGGCCTACATAGTGTATCGCCCCAAGAAAGTCTGCTTAGGAGGCAATAATTTTATATGCAATCTCGAAAAATGTAGTTTATCATATTTCAAAGTGATGAAATACCATCATAAAAAAGTAACCTTAACTGTTGCCAATTTTAAGGATATTTACCTCACCGCAAATGTCCTGCAAAAGAGGAAATATATATACTTATATAACTTTGCTGTGTGCCGAAGTTTTAGTCATGCTTTCTCTTGGTCGATAATTGTCCTTCGTGATATTCTTCACCACTTATCTACAGTATCTTTTTTCCTTTTTTTGGACATATTTTTCATTTTCAATGATATTTGGTCAACCAAACAAAAAATAGGGTAGTCACGACTTGGCGAAACCATATTCACTATTTTATGCTACCGTACACTTAATTTGAATGGTATTCTTGAGGATGATGCTGGTCTTGCGCTTCCAAGACGCTTACTTAAAACACTAGATCAACCAGTATAAATCATGCACAGGCGAACACAATGCAGTCACCACGAAAACTTCAAGCAATAGACCCATGCCGGTAAACGGCCTTGCTCTCCCGTCCAACATTAGTGAGGAGGTGCAAACTAAAGATGGGTAGGTTGTTTGTTATGATGTTTAGCCGTATCTAAGGCCTCACCAATAGGAAGGCAGATTCGCAGGTCTAAATAATGTTATGAAATCGTCTAGGAAGCATTACATTCTACTAAATCAAATTGGTCACAGCACACATCAATGCAACATTTAATTGTACAAAGTAGATCTGTTCAGTGATTCATCACAATGAAAAGTTTCCCGATAAGGTGTTAGACCGGCAGACGGGTCAGTATATTGGCACAAATCCCTCGTTGGCGGTATTAGTCCTTTAAACCCCAAACGGGTAAATGCTCGACATTAGCATTAATTTACCAAAAGCACGAAAATCTAACAGTAAAATGGCCCGTGAAGTGTTTTTAAGTGTTTTTTTTTTAATTGTCCTTCTTTAGTTGTACGGCCCATTTTATGTGTCAGCTTGCATCACCTCTGTGACCAACATATGCCTTCCAGCCCAGAAAACCTCAAGAGAAATGTGTGAAGAGGATGTGTCGGCGAGATGTGGTTACATAACTGGCTTCTCCACCATAGGAATGCTGTAGGGTATTGATAGGTCACCGAGTCACCAAATACTTAAGTAGCAAACATGCAAGCTTCACAACATGCTGAGAGAATATCTTGCTATACAATATTGTACACTCGGCAGGATGAGTATACATGTCACGCAACCTGCACAACTAGAAACCAAACATATGGAAAGAAAGCAATTGTTTCAAGGGCTGGCAATTTCATTCCTCGGATCCATCTAAGATGCGTACATGTCATATCTATGTACACGCTAGGGCCAGCTGCACTTTTTTTTGTACTGTCCATGGGAAGGCAGTTGTATACATGCAGATCGTACATGAAAATGACGAAAAACATTTCAAACACAAACAGAGCACTTTATCTGCTAAGAAAATATAATGCTGTTCCCTATGTTCAATAATCGTTAGCTCGGCATGGTGTTCAGGGTCCGAAATAATGCATGTATGGGACAAAGTACATGACAATTGTCTGATCTTTATATTGGTAATGTGTATTTAATTGCTACTATGTTCCTTTCTACTACAATGCAAGACTGTTGTGCATGTCCTTTATCATCAAATTAAGAAATTGTCTGGATCCAAGTCCATAATCGTATGATCTCCATGTATGGAGCTGTCAAACTTTATACTCCATCCCTCTATCGTGTAGGGCCATTGCCCCCCCCCCCCCCAGGATTGATCGTTACATTTCGTTTTATCTGTTAAAATCATTGTAAAGTACGGAAGTATAGCGGGCGCATCGTTGCTAATCAAATACACAAATGTAGCTGGCGAACGCTTTATATGTACGCTGTACTGTGCTCATTACCAAATCTATATAGAATTACAGATTAGTGTCATCAGCAAAGAATTCCTAGGCTACCGTCAGAGAGTGTTATACCAAAATTTGACCTAGCTACTGCAATGAATCATAGAAAATAGTGGAACCTGACAAAGTCTGCTCTAGGAAGTGTAATATTCCCATCTATCCCATCCACGATAAAAGGTAATCGGTAGTAATTTGGATCGCCGGGAAATCACTAATCGTTTGGATAAAGCCAGAGCATCCAACTGTTACGCTATAAGCCAGACCAAATTGCCCCTTGACGATCAGTTCCATGCCCTACCTCACTTCGAATTTAGAACCCCCCCCCCCCAAAAAAAAAATTTAGATGTTTGAAATATTTTAAAGTAGCGCAAAAATTGGTTCTTTAATCCCTTTCAACCAGCTCTGCGCTTAAGCCCGACAGTATAAGTTACTATCTATCAAAGTATAGAGCAACAACCATATGTTAATCTTAATGTTCAATCTGTCGCTCCGTTCTTCTGCGTATCCAGATTGCTGGAAAAAATTTGACCTCTGTTCAATTAAAAAAAAAAGCCCCCCCCCCAAAAAAACAACTATACAAACAAAACATAATAAAACAATAATGAAAAAAAAAAAAACCTGACAACAAAGTAACATCAAATTAACGACCCTTTCTTTAATCTCTAATTTATCAAAGCGTTTGAACGAGCAGTATTCAATAGATTTTGTAAGAAATTGACTCCTCATAAGAGGACTGAAATTGCTGGATCTGCCAAAGGCTTTCGACAGAGTGTGGCACTAAAGTTCCAATTCAAATGCCAATCGAGATTTGGAGAGCCGTTTGTCCAGTGGCTCATGTCTAATGGGCAAAAGTACATGGTTCCACAAGACCAAAGCTCTTTTTGGCTTGCTGTTGAAGCTGGTATGACACAGAAGTCTATCCTTGGCCAACTCGTACCCCTAGTTTTTATTAACAACCATTTCGAGCATATCTCAACAACAACGTCTTTAAAATTTTCCAAACTCCCATTGAGTCGACAAGACATATAAATAACGACATCGTCGAAGTAACAGATTTCGTTAAACGTGGTGCATAATCTCCCATGGAACCCTATTTCCATGCTTACTTTCCTCGGCGAAGCAAAACAAATCTGATCACCCTCCATTACTTCTGCTAGAAGATAGCATTCCCGATGCTTTCCGTTACTGTCATTTGATCATTTCGTAACTATAGGTCACTCAAACTGATTTTAAACTCAATTGCAGAAACATATCCCATGCAACCGATAAGGTACTCCTGTCTATCCATGCGTTAACCGTTTTGGGCACATTTGTCCCGACTTAGAATACTTTCTTTAACTTTTGCATTAGCTCTTTCCTTACATAGGGTACTGCCCTGTTTCCCGATTATTTTTAAGAAAAGACGTTTGTTTAAGCCAACTCTTTCCTGGACGTTGCTTTGTTCATTTCGACAAAATTCGATTGGCTCTAAATAAACACTGATGTAACCATACTAGACTCATATTAATTGTAAACCGACCTTTCTATCTAGTAGCAGCATGGCTACCCTCACCAAAACTACAGTTGGTCCAAGTCAGTGGTTCTCCAGCGCGTATCGCCGCAATGCGCGTGATCGTTCACAAGTGTAATTTGGCAATCTGAAGAAATGCCAATGGATGCAAAGTTTATTTTCACATCCCCATAAAAGAAAGACAAGTGTAACCTGCCGAGCAACTGGCACAGTGACGTAACTATGTTATCATGGCAACCCGTGGAAGGCTTGGAGATGCATTTCGTTAGCTTGCCATGGCATATATAGGCTCAGACTCAGACTAAGGCGGTGTTTATTTGACATTAATTGAAAGTTATGATTGGTAATGTACAGAGGCTCTCAGGAGACAACCCATTGAGACAGAGGTAGCTGTCGCTATCATGGCTGCCACAGTGGAAAAGAAGTGATTATGTGTTATATACAGAAGTCAATGTTGAAACGCTGAGTGCTGCTTTGAAGCTATTGGAAAACTGTAGAAAATTATATACCAATCGTATAACTAATAACCAATTAGAAATAGAAACATCAGAAAAAAATATCAGATATGTAACACTTTATAAGCGTGCACTCTTAATTATATTGACTTAATTCTGACATGTTCAGAACAACCCTTATAGCTATGTGTACTTATTTTACTTATTATACATTCTTCAGTCCCATTTACAAGTTTAGTTACATGGTTTCTAATGTAATCTTCTGTTCATTTACGGGTAACATCGTTTGTGCATATGCGATTTCGGGTCCTAGTATATTATTGGTGATTTTCAGATACTTGGCTGAAATTAATAGGCTCGAAATATAACTGAGGAAGCTCATGTTTACATCTGATGGAAAATTGTAAAGCACGTCGTTTAAAAAATTCTTCTAATGTCAGCAAATTTAAGCTTTTAAAAAGAGGATCAGCGTGGTCATTTTATTTGATATTACCAATGACACGTATAGCTTTTCTCTATAATTTATTTAATCGAGCATTCTGAAATTCCCATGCGACTTAAAATGACATGAAATTAATGATTGATGCAATAATTGTAGGAAATGAGAAGAAAGGAATCCTCTAAGTTTATATTCAAGACTTCTTGTACCAAATATACTATTTCTAGCTCTTATCAACATGAAGCTTCCGTTTTGTATTTTTATCTAGTTTAAGACCCCAAAAAGTGTTAAAAAAAACTCTTTCTGTTACTATAATGATAATCGTGATATTGCAGCATAATAGCGACCTCGCATTCAAGACCTCGCAAGCGGTTCTAAAGCTTCTTCGTCGGCGAGAAAATTGCCTCGCGCTGAAGTACTCAGCTTGCTTCGAGACCTCGTCGTGAAACGTAGCTCAAGGAGCAAGAACCGCACGGTAGTATCTAGTACTGGTACCCTAACAAAAAAAAATCATTACGTGTACGCGTGAAAGCAGGACTGTCATTAGATCCATGGCAGAGTTCACAAATTATAAAATTAATCAAATATGTAGTGATAATTATTGTAAACAAGCACATGTTAAGCTTACAAAAAATAAGGCCAAAAATATACTCGAAACGTTAAAAACATTGTATATATATTGTCGCCAATGGAATGGATATTGCGGACTGCTAGAATGGCTTGATACAAAACTGAGCCAAAGCTATATGAATGAAATTGTGAGCTATCGCAATATAATAATGATGATGATGATGATGATGATGATGATGATGATGATGATGATGATGATGATGATGATGATGATGATGATGATGATGATAATGATAATGATAATAAACTTATAGCGTGGAATACAACAATTGAACAGGAGCAATTTGAACAACTTGTCCATGATGAAAAAATACCACATAATGTTGCGCAGGCACTAAGGTTTTAGTCGGGCAAAAAGGGCAGTTAAAGGGAACCAGTTTATTTAAGCTCTCCCGTGTGCATGCTCAAGAAGCAAGATACTCTTCACACATAATGGTATCTTGCGCTCAAGACCGAACAGCGAGGTTTAGATCATGGCTTGGGAGCTTACATGAGAGTTGGCTAGCTTTCACGGCGCATCAAACTTACAATATGTTTGGAAGCGGCGGATTCGGTAAAGTTAGCTCTCTTTGACGTGCGGGGTATCGACCACGCAGCAGTATTGGTATATCATTAGCTATTTTCTTCTGTGCTTTATGAGAAAGCAAATATTTAGTTTTATTTACATCCAATGATAATTTGTTGACACGTAACCAATCAGGTACCTTATTAAATTCCCTACTTATTTCATCTGATCTGCTTGCATTATTGATTTCAGGGGTTATGTTGCAGTTTTATAATGTTCTTTGCAAAGTTGTGCCATCTGCAAATGTGGTGATGTGAAAAAGTGATGCTACTTTGACCAAGTGTTTTATATGAATTATAAACAAAAGGGGGCGAGAATGGGCCCATGAGGAACACCTGTAAGAGAACCAGAAAACATAGATTTAATACCGACGAATTCTACATGTTGAGTGTGATTAATGTAGTAAAGTTTAACCCATAGATTGCGTTTATCCTGAAGTTCATAATAATTTAATTCTGTAAACAAAAACTTTATGATCAAAGGTTCCGAATGCTTTCGATGAATAAATAAATAAATAAATAAATAATAATAATAATAATAATAATAATAATAATAATAATAATAATAATAATAACAACAACAACAACAACAACAACAATAACAATAATAATAATAATAATAATAATAATAATAATAATAATAATAATAATAATAATAATAATAATAATAATAATAATTAGGACATTGCCTGTGTTCGTTTGATGTAGAACTTGTATCAATTATTTTTAACGCTGTATGTTCTGTGGGATGGTGTTTCTAAGTCCCTACTGACTGTCATATACTAATCTATAGTTAATAAAATATGTGTATACTTGATTTGCAACATTTTTCTTTTCCAAAACTTTCGATGCCACTAAACGTATTGGTATTCTCCTCTGATTCGAACATCTGAAGGTCGCCATTTGATAAAAAGGTTAAATTTTCACTATCTTTAACTAATCTGGAAAAATACCTCTATTAAAAAACTTATTAATTACGAGGGCTAAGCTATGACTAACTAATGGAGCAGTATGTTTAAGACGTTTTTTTTGGAAATTTCGTCGCTAGTTTTTGTCCTAAGATTTATATATATTTTTTTCTACTTCAGTAGCATTAACCTCAGTAAATCAAAATCATAATCGACAACAAATATATTTGTTAAGGTAACCATTGAAACCCGGTTTTCCACTGATACCAATTTTCCTAGCCAGATCTACACCTACATTTATGTAAAAAATATTAAATTCTGTTGCAATTGCTAATTTGTCAATAATATGTAGATCATTTACATAAAATATCCCGAGAATGGAATAATTGTTTATTTCTGAAATTATAAAGGATATTTCTAATTGAATCCCTAGATTTGCGCAAATCGTTGGTGCATGTCCCTCTTTTCCTATCCCGCGGCCCTACCCAGAAGTGCGATACATTAACCCCTCCACAAAGGTAACTGTGTAATATTATGCCAACGACACATTATAGTGTTCACATAGGCCGTACTCTCTCTCTCTCTCTCTCTCTCTCTCTCTCTCTCTCTCTCTCTCTCTCTCTCTCTCTCTCTCTCTCTCTCTCTCTCTCTCTCTCTCTCTCTCTCTCTCTCTCTCTCTCTCTCTCTCTCTCTCTCTCGATATAACTGGTCGACAATGCCGCCGTGCCGGTTTCAACAGTAACAGCTACTGAGTCCTAGTCAGTTCTAATTCAATTATCTCTCTCTCTCTCTCTCTCTCGATATAACTGGTCGACAATGCCGCCGTGCCGGTTTCAACAGTAACAGCTACTGAGTCCTAGTCAGTTCTAATTCAATTATTATTGTGATAAGGCTAAGTGGCAATTTAATTCATCTTTGATGAATTGGCGGTTATTTTAGTCACTGACCACTCAAGGGGGACAAAGCTAACCGTCTCCTTGCCGCTGCCGACACCGCCCTCCACCTGACGCGGTGCACCGCAATTAATCCCTCATTTCACAGTTACTCAATCAACAGCTTCGGAGGAGGGGTGCGTTATGACTGCTTGCTTGTCTGTGTGATAAAAACAAAAGTGCAGACCGCTTGACACTAATCTGTTATCTGGTTATAGACACGTCCCAAGCCAATTAGCTAGGTTCAAGGGGCTACCTGTGTTATAACAGTCTAAGGCTACAACTTGTGTAACGGGTTTCACTTAAAGTTTTATTTTGTAATGAAGTTAATTTAAATAAAATACAAAAGACAGTCCAGTGAGACTTAAGCAAGTCTATTGAATCCCATGGTCTTTTTTTATGTTTTTTGTTGTTGTTGTTTTTTTTTTGTTTTTTGTTTTTTTTGTTTGTTTGTTTGTTTGTTTTTTGTTTTGTTTTTTGTTTTGTTTTTTTTGTTTTTGTTTTTTCCCGAATTTATATTTTTCGAATTGCCGTTGATAACGCACATATTTACCTTGTCTATTATTCCTTTTTAGAATATGATTATAAGTCGCTTTTAGTTTTATTGTGTTATACCTCTCGCAATTATTATCAGTGAATATAAAAGTTTTATAGAGCTTATCACGATAATTGATAGATTGAATAATTCCCGCGGTAATATCATTTCTACTTTTTATGTTTATGCATGCGGTACTTCATCAAAATAACCGTAAAATGTTGTTTAACTGGCATTAATGTTTTGGCAAGAATATTATAATTCATATTTCGTTCTGTATATAATTTATTATCCAATCTATGTTGAACATTTTATGAAGCCAGTTCATTATAGATTTCGTCGTATGCTGCTTGATTATGATTTATTACAATTACATATTTTGGGCAATATGGGGCCTGGTTAAACTGGAACATGTAAAACATGGAAAATTATCTGACCTATCAGAAATTAGAATCCCAGAACTCATTATTCTCTTCCGTAGCACAGGGTGTTACAAAATATATTATCAATAAAACTAGCATTTCTTCTAGCAAATCGAGTTGCTAACGTTATATGTGGATAGAAACTCTATGTACCAAATCTTGCGCATGCGAGAAAAAATCGAATCCCCAAGTGCTCATGCTTAACAACCAAATATACCAGAAGCAGCTGTCGACTCGCCATTGGCACAATGCGTTTGGTGACAAGCATAATGCGCACGCACTCCACGGTAAACAGCATTCCCGGTTGGTCACAAAGTGAGCGCATGCCATGGTGCGATTGGTGAAGAGCATAATGTGTTTGGCTATACATAATGCGCCTAGCCATTCGTCATAACTGTTTTGTCGGTGAAATGCCAGTGGCATTGGTTTGCACTTTCTCGTCTTGCCCTACTGGCATGCATGCGCGTGCTAGCATTGTTTTTTTGCATGCACGCACACATTTTAATAATGCCAGCATAAAGGAAACTTATGTGAGCTGTACTGTACTCATGTTTGTGTTGTTGTTGTTTTGTTATGTTTTGGTGGTATATATATATATATATATATATATATATATATATATATATATATATATATATATATATATATATATATTGGGAAGAACATGTTTTTTATCTAGATAACTGCAAGAAAAGACCTTCCCTTATGTCGGATACGGTGTAAAAATCCATGACTTTATAATTATAATTTATGTGGACAAACGTTATGAGACCGTCGTGACCAGCGCAACGTTTGCCATGATAGATACCATTAGGGTTTTGCAATTGTCGTTGGGAGAGTTCAGCATTATCAGCCAGCCACGTTTCCTGCGTGCATATAGCGACGAACTGCCTTTTTTTCCTTTTTAATGTTCAAAAATAATAACCAGTTTATCTAGTTGGCTTGAATACTTTGAGGATTCAGTATTTACACTGTGAAACTATTACGGTGAGTCTGGCGTGTATTTTCCCGCCAGTCAGTGTCAAAATAAGAGTAATGTCTAATTGATCAGATCTCTTGTTCGGATTCCTTGGTCGCGTGTACTCTATGAGATTATTCCATCCAAGCCACCGATATTACCAAGTATAGATATGTCAAAATTAATCACTTTCGTGTTTACAAGGATTAGTTAACAGAGTGCAATGCAACAAAATAATATATAGCAAAATTCAACTTCTTGAAAATTAATGCCAATTTGAAGAACAAAAATGCACACATAATAGTACTGAGATAGTGAGTCGCTGTTATTTGTTGAGGTCTGAACAAATCAAAACCAAAAAATATAGCTTAAAAATTAAGATAATGTCATACATTTGACCGTGATTGATATATTTGTATATTAAACCTTACCACCTGAGCAGAGACATGTTGTTAATCACATAAATGCTGCTTTCATAAGGCGTATTTACTATTCACATTCAAACGACTCTATTTAAACAATACAATGTATGGAGAGACATAAAATTAAAAGCAGGCGACATTTGGATCCGGGTATTGGGGAGGGGGATAGATTGAGCGGAAACAGGCGAACGACGTGATTTCTGTCTTACGGTGGGCTGTCAGGACTAGACCAAGAGTTAACTTTGTGAGTACATACCTGTCATTTTGCATTTCAGTGTTAGCCTTACAGACGCGGCAATAGTCCATTGTGGCGTCAGTAAAGTGTCGTTTATTGGCGTTGTGACAGTGTGAACACGGCAGCCGGTTTAGACAAGCCGCTTCTGAATAGACTCAATGTGCCTTTAAAAAAGGTCCAAACGACACGCAGACCAACCATCCCAGGCAAAAAACAAATTGGCAATTGTGTGATATTAAGATGTTTAAAATTTTCTACTGTATTACCAGTTGTCGACAGAATGAATATTTATTATTTTGCTATGCAGCATCGTTGTATCTTTGTTTTATTTCTATTTTTTCCATCCCTGATACATGTCAATTTCATGGGATTCGCAACCTTTTCAATAGAAACCTTGTTCGCATTTAATCCATAAAAAGTTTTTTTAAAAGGCAAAATGCACTAAATATGTCTTTTGCAGCGAAATATTGCCTTTTCTCTAATAATTTGGGCCCAATGTTATTTAATATACCATTCTAATGATAGACAATAAAAGACTGGAAACGAGCCTGTGCGCAGAGGCGTCTCGTTCATCAAAATCAATGATCCCTCCCTGATAGCTTCATTTGCGGACCCAAAAATAAAACTAAACCGAGTTCGAACTGTACAGAGATAACAAGTTTCTCACACCAGTGACACGTACCATGCCTTTGTGAGACCAACACCGTGCTGAATCATTCTGGTCGCAATCAAACTTAATGAACGGTTTCTCCATTTCAATGGTATACGTACATGGCGATCAATAACATTTTGTACCAGTCGTTAGTCCGGGAGACTGTTGAGATTTTAAAGATAAAAGAAAACAAACTACAACAGGCGATATTTTAGACGGTATCTATGGAATAAGTTAACTAAGAATGGTCGTAAAAGACCTGCTCCCCCCCCCCCTCCTCTAAAAAAAGAAAGGAAATCCGTCTCTGATATGAAGGGTGTCATTATAGGGGTCACTGCAAACTGTTAACAAGTTTTCTGTGTTTATGCAATCCACGTAAGGAAGAGTATAAACTAGGATGACGGGTAATATGACCTTGACGCAATGATTGGGTGCTTTAATATTCACAGCGGCGTATTTAAAAGAAAACAATTTGACCTGATGCACGTGAGATTGAGCGTCAATATACAATAGGAGAGAGCAAGAACAGAATCTTTCACTGCTCTCCTGTTGAGGGCATTTCAGTCATTTGGGGCTAGAGTTGTGTATTCCCATTACTTTTCAGTGTAATTTACAGCTAAATAACTTTTAAACCCACTGGTTGCAGAAACAACAAAATTTGTGTGGTAAAATTATGTATATAGCTTAAATGTTCATATAAATTTCATTTCCGTCGGTGTAGAGATAAACTTCTAATTTGAGGTTAATTTAAGATGCAATCTAGTTCGAAAACACATCTGGAGCCCTGCGTACTGGATTGTGTATTCAGCTTAATAGACTGCTAATTGATAATTGTAACCTAACCTACTTGCTGCATTCCTGTTCACTAATCATGCATTGTATAATTCTGTGGAGTTGTGTGGAAAATGGAAAATAGACAGAGTTATAAAGCTTATCTATATGACTGTAAAATCATCATGCATGAGCAATTGCATATTGTCATTCGGATGTAAATAGCACCCCTTGCACAACAACAGGGATAAACTGGTAAAAGGTTCTTCACTATCGGGCCTGGTTCTTACGCTCCCTCACAATCATGCATTCCTTTATCATGTTCTTTTTCAAGCTTAAGAAACTTGGCGTGTTGAATTGTTTCTATTACTGTATATATGGTAACGCTTATGTGTTAAGCTAAGAAAAATATTCTTACACTTATCCGTTTATTGAACCGTTAGCAGACATTTTCAGCGCATAACGAGGAAATCGATAATGTATCCTGTCACGTTCCGATGGGTCAGTGGTTATTGGATGTTTGGTAGATTGCGAATATAGTGTGGAAGTGTGATCAATGTTTTGGACAACTTTATCGATTCTTTTCTTGCCATTATGTGCAGTTCTTTCACACATTGCGTATAACATTCTGCATTGAATTAAGTTTTTACGCTAAATATACAGATCCTGAACACAAAAATCTCGACTGGGATGTATTGTTTCGGAGACAGAACAAGTCTGTTGTCTACTTTGCTAATCCATATGACCCTAATACTGGAAGTTACGTTTTATTTCACAGGCCAAAATACCTAAATATTTGAGAAGGCATTTATCTAATGGGCGCGATGAGTTACATCATTTGTCTTCGAGGCTGTATTATTCACACACATAAATACATGTACCACACACACACACACACACACATGTATATATATATATATATATATATATATATATATATATATATATATAATATAAATATATATATAATATCCATTACTCCTTACTCTCCATCAGTTAGCCTGTCAAAGTCCAACTTATACGAATATGAAAGCACTATTTTATATATTGTCCACAATCCTGTGTAGAATTTTGACACACACTGCATAAGCCCAAATATCGTAAAGGGCCTTAAGCGGGTAACTACTCAGAACATGTTCCGGAGCCTGTGTCCGTGCATGTCTCTCTGAGTAGTGGCCGCTTGTCTTAGCTAAATATTCAGCAAAGACAACCCACATAATAATAATGAATAAATATTGACGTGGCAAATGATGAACCAGCTAAATAAGTGATGGTTTGCTTGTAAACGCAAAGCTTCAAATGAATGAAGAGTACCTATTAACCGAAACATAAACACTGAAGTTGTGCAGAGCAAGTTTAGATTAGAATAACTGGTTTACCGCTGAACTAGTGTGTACCCTTTCTAGCTGCATAGCTCACTCTAGTCCAACCACCTGCCAGTGTACAACTGAAGTAGAAACAAACTAGGGCATTATATTCAGTCCCAGTGATTGTAAGATAAGATACAACTAGACATTTCTATATACCTGGGGAATTACTAAAATGTACTGCCACAATTCAGGACTTTCCCCCACAGGTGGACCACTTTGCCCAATGACTTCTTCACTTTCAATGCCCAGAGAACACCCCTTTGCTGGGGTAAGACTACTTGATTGTATAGTTTAAACATAGGCACTTGCGACAGAACAAGGTCCACATGGTAAAATAAAATGAATATCTCAGCTGATAAATATAAGTATTGAAGAAAAATGGCCCCTAAACTATTAATGAATCCTTTCATAAAATATTGAACTTATAACAATAGGTCTAGATTATTTTAGGGCAGTAAAGCTTGCCTAATCAGTGAAGTGTCTGCCATAACTGAAACACTGGCGCTTTGCCCTTAAACACACACTTGTATGAATGGTTATATCCCATAGAACCATAATGAGCACATGCTGCCAAAATGTAGTCAGTTCAAAGGTTTCACAAATTAATTGAAACTTATGCATGTGTGGCGGTCAGTACACAGTTGGTTTAAACATATTTTTATCTCCGTAAGGATACAATTGGGAAACAGGGCAAAGCCCTAGAGAAATCCCTCTTGCAAGATATTGTATAAGGGTCTCCTTAATTTTGCCTATAAAGTGTTTCTAACATATCCAGATTAAAATGCCTTACACATTACCAATATTGACAGGCATAGTGATCTAAACAAAAAATTAAGTTAATGTTGCTATTATTGACCTCAAGTTTACTTTGAAGATTGGTAATTTTAACATGTATTACCATGTGCCCACAAGATTTCACCCCCGCGATGCCCCCTCCAGTCAGCTGGAGGTGAGAAAATTCTATGCGTTGTTGGTTCTGTTTAAGGAGTTAGTTATCAGCCTGTACCAGAAATGTAAAACAAACCCAATGGTGACACATACGCCTCATTATGACTCAAAAAAAAATCAAGTTCTTCTTTGTTTTCAACTGTGAGTTGATATCTCAAAATAATGAATCCAGTGTGTGATTATTGAGTAAATGCTGATTATTTCCGGCCGTGTGCTCGGGTCAGCTTGTGACTGGCCCTAGGCCCTGTAGTTAATATTGCTATAAAAAAAAAAAAAAAAGTTTGTGACAATTGAGTAAATACTGCCATTCTCTGGCCAAGCTGACTCTCGGCTCTGGTATGGGACAGCCAAATTGATTTTTTCCCATTGAGTAAATGTGCACTTACTTGCTAGGCTAAAATGTCTGAAAGTTGAATATTATAATAGAATGATGCCAAAACATAAAATTAAGTGGCAAAACAG
Source organism: Hermodice carunculata (assembly GCA_964020975.1). Lineage (NCBI taxonomy): Eukaryota > Metazoa > Annelida > Polychaeta > Eunicida > Amphinomidae > Hermodice > Hermodice carunculata. Next base: position 33,154,217 of record OZ026616.1, on the reverse strand, counting down.
GAGAGTCTAAAATTTCTAAATTCTTGAAAACAAATTTTCTAACAATACCACACAAAATACAAGCTTGAAACATGATTCATGAATTGATCCATAGGATAGAAATAACGTCTTTAGAAGAACCGAGGCCTAAGCAGGGTTTTGAATTGTGTGGATCAAATGATATAACGAATTGACCTGCAAGCAGCCGACGGCTGCACAGCATTGCTAGGGGGTCCGGGGGCATGATGTGCGAGGAAAATGTTTAGATTCGAAGTGCAAAATGGTGCATTTGTGGGGCTAACATTAATTTCTAAGTGCTTAATTTGTCCACCAAGATTGAGAAAAAATATTTGTTAACTAGGAAAAGAAACTGTAAAGCCTAAGACTGGAACAGTTGGGCTTCATTACTTTTAACCGTCCCATCCCCATACTGAGATATAAATGGACAGACCGCATAGTTTATGGTTGCTGCTGGTGACTCAATTGACCTTTCAATTGGAAACAAGAATACCTGGTTGACAGACCGATCCAACATCCTGATTGTGTAATGTTCTGTGTTCATGTAAAGGTAACTGTAGTCAAGACTTGAGTTTGTTTTGTTTATATCATACTATACAAATTAATTGGAAGCAAATATTAAACGGTACTGTAAATTGTTAATTTTGCACAATTTTTATTTTCGCTCCTTTTGTATGACTTCTGCATTCAACTGAAAACTTAATAAATTAACCCCATTTGCGAATATTCCTGTGGTGTGGGGTATCAATGCATATGATTTGTAACGCACAGAGTTTGAACACCGATGTGTTGCACTAGGAAGCGTATATACTGTCATGTTCCTGAACGTAGTTTACATTAGACTGGATATCCGCTGGCGCAAAAGCATGCCAGAACGTCAATACACTTGTACAGTCTGCATTTTGCGGTACAATGTGTCGCTTTTATATATTTCTTTCATGTTCCTCCAGCTACTTTGCTTGCATGTTTGGCTTTATTCTAACAGACATTGCTGGTGTCTGTACAATATAAAAGAAATATTGACAATCATAACAAAATACTTAATGGTTTAAGAAAGAGCTCGCGTGGACGTTCACATGTTAAATGTGATCTGCTTGAAAGAGTACGAACCTTGTTGGCTATGTTTTATGCATACATTTGGCTATAGTAACGGATCTAGTTTAGTTTAACATATTTATTTGCACTGGATTATCCTATATTACATATAACTACTAACATAATGGGTTCTCCAGACACGGAGAGACACACAATATATATATATATATATATATATATATATATATATATATATATATATATACAGTACGTATAAGACAGTTACAAGCTATGTCACCAAACGCTTTACATACGTGGGAAATATTGCCATCACCATATACAAATAACAGTAGTCAAAGGGACCATATATAAATATCAATAGTCAAATATACAATAAAGACTGATTGGGATAATACAGTAGAACATAATGACACTGTGCGTTCCATTCACTATTGACAATAGCAACCAGCGGTAATTATAGCAATTTAGTATGTATATATATATATATATATATATATATATATATATATATATATATATATATATATATATATATATATATATATATATATATATATATATATATATATATATATATATATATATATATGTACTTAATTTTGGTCAGTATACAATCGTACATCATAAGACAGACAGCATAGAGAGTGTCTTTAACTTATATAATTTAGCCAGTAGGTCACATTGGCTTAAAAAAGAAGACAGGATAATGCTGCATGATTAACAAAAGGATTAAAAACCAAACGTCTACTTTCAACTAGGTAATTTTGTACTGCATCAGATATCTGTATGTTGAAAATATCTGGTAGTTCTTTGCTACCACAGAGGCGATTACGAATCAGTGTTTCGCTAGCTATATGAATTATCAAGTTAGGGTGAGCGCCCGGAGCTAAGAGAGGTATTGTATTATCGAAGAGTTTCTCCCAGGGAGGACATATTTAGGACAAAAAAGAAAAAAAAATCGAATTAAATCTTCAGTCGGGAAATAACAGGGGCAAGTAGGACTTGGAATTATATTTACTTTATAAAGTTCAAAGTTAAGTCTAGAGAAGCCTGGCTGCAGCTGGTTGGAGCAGATATTAGAAAAAACGATGCCCGTGGAAAAAGAAGTCACGGACATCATGCACTGCCAGCAAGGTTGTCTTGAGTTTTGATGAAACGATTTGTAGCGAAATAGAATCTCTAATATCAGTAGGTAGGTTATTCCAAAGTTTGATTGTATCATGGAGGAAGGAGCTGTCAAAACGAAGAGTCCTGCTCTGGATGGTCCGAATGGGTCTGGAATGGCGTGTTGTTCGACCAAAGTTTGGAGGTGGCAAGAGATTGGACAGATAGGAGGGGGTAAGATCATGGGTCATTTTGTAACAAAAGAGCAATTTAAAATATTTACGACGGTTAGCGAGGGTAGGCCATCTGAGCTCTTGTTAAAGTGTGATATGAGAGGTGTGCCTCAGGGCACAAGTGCATATCTTTGCCGCGTCAAACTAAATATGTCCGAGAGAATCTGACAGTCCTTGACCGCAGCTATCGAAAAGGTCACATCCATATTCCAGAATTGGTCTTACCATAGAGGAATACAGCCTGAACAGGGTTTTTCGGGAAAGTTTGAATTTAAACCTGCACAGAAGAGCAATACGCTGCATGGCTTTATTAATAATACGGGTTATGTGAGTATGCCAAGATAAGTTGCTGCTAAGAGTTATGCCTAAATGGGTGTAAGAGGTGGCTTCAGTTATAGCTGACTGACCAAATAAAAATCATGGATGGTGAACTTTAATGGCTTTAGCAGTGAAGACAACAGATAAAGATTTCAGTGCATTAAAGGTGAAACGCCATAGTTTTCCCCAATTATGGATATGTAAAAGATTTCTATTGAAGTAATGAGCAGATTCCGTTGGATTTCTGACAATCTCTAGCAAGCTTGTGTCGTCTCTGAACAGCCTCACATCACAGGAGAAGTCGTCAACAAGATCATTTGTGTACACCAGAAAAAGAATGGACCTATTATGGATCCCTGGGGTACGCCAGCTTCAGTAGGCAACCAAGAAGACGCTTGGTCATGAATGACCACCCGTTGAAATCGATTCGAAAGATAACTTTCGACCCATGGAACAATATTAACAGAGCTGGCGTAATTTAAACAAGCATTGTCGAAAGCCTTAGAAATGTCTACGAAGACCATACGAGCTTCTTTAGAATGTTCTAGTCCATTAAGAATATTTTGAACAATATATAAGAGTTGTTTTTTTTGTTTTCTTCATCAAAGTTAATATAATTTAGGAGTGTCTCTGCTCGAAAGGTAAATTGGGGCAGGGGTGGGGCGTCGGTATCGGGAGCAGTTCTACATTGGCTTGCAAAATATTTATTAAAAATCTCCCATTTTTCAGTAACACAGGACACAATTTTATCATCCTCGATAAGTGGAGGAAATCTTCGTGAACTTTGATTCCCAAAACAGACTTCGAGAGACTCCACCATTGCCTGGGATTAATACTCTTGGCGTCCAGTTGGCTGCATAGTTTGCGGAAATATGATCGGATAGATTGTCTTATTAAGTTAAAAACTCGATTACGACACTTTTTATACAGTTGATAAAATCCTCCAATCTTCGTGTAAGTGTCATAGGTATAGGGACATGGGCTTCGGGATACTCTCTTGAAGCGTTTCCATGCTGGGTTTCTTTGACGAATATGCTTCCTAATTACTGAGTTCCATGGCTTGTCTCTAGGCAGAATCGTGATTTCCCTGAAAGAGATGAAGTCTTTTGCAGTTGATAAAAATAAGTCCGACCAGAGTAACACAATATCGTCGACCGTATCGTACACTTGGTGGCCAGTGTCCCACGAGGCGGAGGGGAGGGCAGTATTAAGATCATTGAAATTTGCCTTTTTGAAGTTCCATACTGGCCTTTTGAAAGAAGTATCCTTGTGATGAGTGAGGGAAAAGGAGCAGTATACCACAGAATGTCGGAGTTAGAAATAGGGGGGGGGGGATACCGCTATCTAAGACGAGACCAGGTGAATCGGTGATAATTAAATCCAGTAAGCTGTTTGAGTATTCGGTGGTTCTGGTAGGCTCATTAATAACTTGAAGAAGGTTTACAAGAGATAAACCAAGTTCACTTTCAGAATTTGTAGAGTTCCAGTCCCCAAACCTGTCATTAAAGTCGCCAGAGACAATAAGGATAAACGGATTGGATCCAATAGCCGCCGCCACAGAAGTTGTCGATGATTCGAGGAATGCGTCGCGTACCTCAGCAGACTGGCCAGGTGGCCGATAGTAATTTCCAATCAAATACTTTACCACGCAATGTGGATATCTCCATCCAAATGCATTTGCTGTTACAGCTTTCAAGGCCAAAACGTCTAAGACATGGAAGTGAGGATTTTACAAAGGTCATGACCCCGCCACCTCTACCTGTAAGGCGGTATCTGTGAAAGGGCGGTTGGAAGTTATCAATAAGTAGAAGCTGGTCAGGGTAGCTCTCGTTGCGCCATATTTCAGATATATTGAAATTATATCAAGTTTTTTCAGAGTGAGCTAGAAGTTGAATTTCATCGACTTTACCGGCACTTTTTATGCTACAAATGTTTGAGTGACAAAATTTGAACTGATTTTGAGAAGATATATTAGGACAGGGATTCGGGTGGACATCAATAGACAGAGAGAAGACATATGATAGAAATGAGAGGATGCGTTGTAAACAAAGGAATCAGTTGAACAGGATATACAAGTATGAGTGCTATGAGGCAAAAGCAGATAGTTATTTGATTGTCAGCAGTGAAATCTGATTGAAGAGGGATTGTAAGAGAAGTGGAATTGGTGGGAAAAAGACCTATATTTATTCTACTCTGAGCAAGACTAATGCCAATTGATGATAAGGACTAAGATGAATGTTTGACATGTTGACATGTGGATACTTATGTGAGGATAGTGTATAGAATATAGCAATACCCGTAGGGCTGAGTATTTTAATTCTATGAACATGAAGTCCCTAGGCAAAGAACCAGTGCCACAGACTGAGTGGGTTGTATGTACATATATAGACCCATATCTTTTACATGGATTGGGAAACAGGCCAAGCCTATATTAATCACTCTCCATGGCTCAGGTCGTAGCGTATACTTCCGACCTACATGCTAGGTGGAGGAAACCGAAGGACTCGGAGAAAACCACCGTGCACAGTCAGAGTGGTAGGAACTCTTTCCACATGCTTCCCCGGCCGTGTATGTTCATAGCAAATGCGCATAGAGCAGTGAGTGGAGTTAACTGAATTGGTGACAGATACCAAGTAATGTGGCGTAGTAACATAACATAAAACAATATAACATAGAATAATGATAGTATTAGAAGGAATACATGTACAGTTCATGATAGCCTGATAATAAACTAATGTAAAACACGAAACTGATCGACTGTAAGAAATGCGTAGATTAGAAAATAGTCGACAAACTGAACTGAATGCAAGTAACAAAAGTACTCACAAAGATAACTGTGAGTAAATAATGGTAATAAATCTGGGATATATCAAAACCAAAGATACTTGTATATAAACGCCGTACGAATGGGTGTTGTACGCTGGTGATTATGACTTGTACTTCATTTTCAGGTTATTTGGTAGTCATGAAAAAAAAAAAAAGATAAAGAAAGAAAGAAAATACAGAACATACAGAACATGCCAGCTGGAAAACAATATTGAAGTCTGTGACTTCGCACTAAAAAATGAAAAAAAAAACATTACACTGACAATTAAACAAATACGATAAGTAGGTTATGGTATAAAGAGAAATAGATATTATGTGATATGTAGAAACCGGACACACAATACACATACAAGATATCACTGCAGATCCATGATAAGTATGAAATGGAAATTTATATAAATGTGCAGGATGGTGACAAAAATCAAGGAGCCGGTTAAACATTTAGTGGCATCCAGACTGCACGTCAGTGAATATATGCTTATTCTTAGACCAGTTAACCGTGAAGGTCATAATTCCTGAGATCCCCCTGTTCACATATTTCAACAACAGGTCCATGGTCATGGTTCACACCCACGGATCATAAGACAGAAGAGAAAACCAATAATGGAACAGAGACATGCATGGTATAGTACAGATCGTTAGAAGCTAAAAACAAGGAAGAAACCTATCAATTCAAGAATTAAAGGAAAAAAGTTGGTGACCAATGGTCTTGGTGATTCCTTTCTTAACCAAAGCTTGAGACAGTCAATGTCGTCTAAAATGCCTTTGGTAGCGTACACGTGATCTTTCTATAAGTATTTCATATATATGAACACCGATCATAAAAATCACACAGTTTTGTAATAGGTCGTTTTTTTTTTAAATTTCATTAAAAACATGCCTCAAAGAAACAATCAGGCAAACCGACCAACAAATTTTCTTGTTGTTGTTGTTGTTGTTGTTGTTCGTCTTCTTCTTCTTCTTCTTCTTCTTCTTCTTCTTCTTCTTCTTCTTCTTCTTCTTCTTCTTCTTCTTCTTCTTCTTCTTCTTCTTCTTCTTCTTCTTCTTCTTCTTCTTCTTCTTCTTCTTCTTCTTCTTCTTCTTCTTCTTCTTCTTCTTCTTCTTCTTCTTCCCTTTCTTTTTTCTTCTGATGTTTATGCAATTACACAATCTTTACTTTACTTGTCTCTGGTATTGTACACCTAACATTTACAGTGAAAACTCATTATAATGACACTATTTCTTCCCTAAGAATATGTCAGATAACTGAATATGTCAGATAAATAAATCAAATAACAAAGAAAATTAACCTTTTCCATGCAAATTTGTGTCATTATATTGAATGCCAGATATCTGAGTGTCGTTATAATGAGGTTTCACTGTATAAGTCTTAAATACAGTGTGCATTTATACATGAGATTTTGTGTATTGATGGACGAAGGGTAAGAACCGGTGCCAAATGTTTGGATTGCGAATACCAATCGCATGAACAATTTGTGTTGAGCTGGGCCACTCCTGAGAGGTAGTGAGAATCAGCTGACATAAACGTCTCTTGTTTATATGTTATTGGCAATACTAGCAAACAATATAACAGAATATCAGACCTTCATCAATATGTTCTTTCTGATTTTAAAATCACTTAAAATGTATACATTTTTTTTTCAGATAAAGCATAATACACTTTGCACGTAAAACAGTGTCCGTGTGTGTAGCTTTTTAGCCACGATGGAACTATACGGATTAAAGTTGCATAAAGTGATATACAGCATTCACTCCCAGCTGGTCTTTGATTAGTTTGGAGCTGTTGTATTGCCAACCGGTCCATGACAGCTGATGAAATTGTCTGGATGATTCTCTTGCATCATAGTCCCTGAAAATGTAAGACCAAAAATACCAGTTTGTTTACTGATGAACTACAAGTTTGCCCGCAAAAAAGGGAGAGAAACAAAAACAAAAACAAAACAAAAACAAAAACAAAAACAAACGGACAAATAAAAAAAAAAAAAAAAAACCTGGAAGGATTAAACATTCAAGTGAAAATTACATGACCCCGGTCAATAATGTCAATATACATTAACTGTGTTAATGGCAGGGAGGTGAACTCAACGTCGACGTAAAAAGTCTTTAATAATCACTGGATGCAAATTACCAGCAGTGGTGCTGGATATGCAAATTTAGCAAAGACTGACAATGTATGAAAATACAATGAATAAAACTGGAATAAAATAGGAAGAAGATACGCAGTATGTATCCATGGTTCAACAGGTATCCTGTTTTCTGGAAGGGTACTGCAAAGCAAGTTTCATATTTTGCTACAAGCAATTAGCATGAATCATTTCATCTCTCCTCCCTCTGCTGAAGAATTTTTAATCAGCAACTGCATATACACCCATTTACTCATTCACACACATTCAGGAATCTGTCATGAAGATTACATGTGATTTAAAATATCGTGTCCTTGCTCTGATTTTCTTGAAAGTAGCATGGTCATAGATGTTTTTAAATCAAATGCCTACAAAGCCCCAGTTTACAATTCATTGCGAGTGATCAATCTTTTCGGGGCTGTGAGCATTGGAAACATGAGGCGGGGACCTTCTGATTATAGGTAAATGATCGGTTAGCAACGAAAAATCACTCTCAATAATGACCACATAGGCCTACTTCGAAACATGAAAAAGCTGAAGCCCTTTTAGCTGCTTGCGAACCATTATATTGTCTAGTGGTTTTAAAACAGTCATACATGTATATCCAAAAGCCAAAGCATTGTGGATTGCGAGAAGTCGATGTATCAATTAAAAGCTTTCAGTAATACACCAGAGAAAAATGTAACTAATTTCTGTAGCTAAATTGATATTATTTTTAGTGCGATAATGTTTATATAAGGAACACAAGATTAGAGGCAAGCCAAATAGTATTGTTGTAGCAAAGTTTTTGGCAATTTCCTCCGGGGTAAGGGTGAAGGACCTACAGAGCTCTAGACTATTTAACAAGCATTGTGTCTGAAATGTGAATAAAAGTCTCATGTGGTTTGTTGATCCATTTTCATTCTTATGATATGTTCAAGCTTGAAATGAAGTTTATTGATATTGTCGATATCACGGCTTTACATGTTTTAAGAATTGTCTCTACTTTTTGTAGTGTAGACTTGTGCATAATTGTTATATCACCGAATCTTCAGGAAGATCAAATAACACTATCGTACTTGCAGATTACTTTCCTTTTGCAAAGACAGATCATTCTGGTAGTGAACTTATGGCGTCCCCAAAACGATCAGGTACGGTGCCTTTTTATATACATTGGATGTGGCACATGGCCTGTCCGCTCAATTGCCTATTGTGTGCAACATGTGTTGGAGAAATAAGCATCGTGTGTGACCTGATGTATTTTGCCGAATTGAAAAAAAGCGTAAAGAGATTCATGGTGACACGCCTTTCCTTTATCTCTGAAGCGGGGGCGCGCCTGACGCCTGAAACTGTCTGGTGCGCAGTTGTTACATATATAGTGATTTGCATGTACAAGCTTTATTTTTATTTATTTATTTATTATTTATTTTTATTTTTTTTGTCATCATCAAGAACAATGTTGTGCTTGAAAAAACATGAAATGATTGGATGTTAAAGTTGTTTTTATTGTATGAAACAAGGGATCTTGCATTGGTATGTATCACCTTCCCAATTCCAATAGATAAGGCAGCGTGGCACTCTGTGTTGTCATCACCATGTCATATAAAATACTAAAAAAAATATGTAATTAAAACCAAGCGGAAGGTAATGGTGGTAATATACTTGTATTGACAATTTTTTGTCATAAAAAAGACACACATAGCTTAGTTGAACCTGCAATGACCCCCTGCAGAGAGTGGTCCACCCTGCCATAATTACACCCAATTGTATTAGGCTCAGATGTGGCCAACAAATATGATAATTCCTCTTGACACCGTTTGTGTGCTTAGCAAATGTTACACAATAGTGAAATATGTCATTTGGTTTAGGTGTATGCACAGGAAAACATGCATATACATGCAGACTCGAAAGCCTGTATATTTGGGTATAGGTCTTGGACTAGTAACCTAGGCCTAATGCATTTACATGTCAAACTTGTGACATTCGCTGGCTTCTCCTATTTGAAACGTTAAACCACAACTTCCTTTGCATTATACTTCAAGTTTGTACCGATAGCAACAAGTCAAAACCAAGAATATGGGGGGGGGGGGTGTGATTAGATTTTTTTACAGGTGCATTTGTGTACCTTACCTTCATGATTGACCGTTCCGTGCCAAATTTGTCTCCAAAAATACACAAAGTTATCAGATTATATAAAATATTTCTAAAGTAGTAGTGCCTTTCTAAAATTCACAGTTGATAAGCATATTCCTATCGAAAATTATGATGGGACTTAATTTGGGATGCTCTGCTCCTGTGATATTAACATCCAATGGACACATCAACATTATTCAGTACTCGATCAAAACTTGTGGATCAGTTGACCGGACCTTGAGGGGTTACTGGTCCAAGACCGTAAGTTCGCTTTGGGATATAACAAGGTGTTGCCATATTATCCAGTGTTTCAATGTCTGACAACGTGCTCTGTCTTTGTTCTAGATGGATGTGGTTGCCCTTAACAGCATGCCTCCAGCTGTATGTTTACACACTTTAAGATTATATTGCCAGCCTGATCATTCGTATATTTCGTCGAGAGGGTATAGGATTATAATGGCGTCCGTCAGTCCATTCTCCAAAAACATTACACTTAGCACACTAACGTGTCTATGGTTTGCAGTTTCCCTACTGACTACTTGTGTTTTTCCATTGTTTGAAAAAAGTTTTACTTCGTTAGTTAATATATGATGTTCATTAAATATTTCAGAAGGGTTTCAGCCTATGTATTTGAAAACTATCACACTTACCCAGGTACAAAATAGTTCCTAATATGCAATTGTGCCTTTTAATATTTTCAGTCACCTATTTTCGGCCAAGCCTGCTATCATTATTGTATAATGGTCCTCAAGGCCCTTAGCAATACTTTGAAGTGTAAAATTCAACTTGCCAGCTGGGGACCTGCCAATGTTGTGTTACAAGCCAGGTTTTATCTGGTTGTGTTGTGGTGTTATCCTAAGACAGAGGATTTATTAGAATTACATGGGTCAGCATTTAGCTGTAGGTCTTTGCACTTTGCGCTAAGATTGGAACCTGTGCGGTTGCGTTACTGTGTAATGCGAGACATGCATATTAATTACCCGCCATACAGATGAATGCCAAAGTCATATTCATTTGGTGCTTCCTAAATTTGATATGGGAATAAATGTTTAAATGCTTGTGCTAAGTATTTTTTTATTTCCAAAATTTTGGTAATACCCAACTTGAAACACAGAGGCAGCTGCTTGAATCTCTCCAAGTGACACGACGGTTACTAAGGGAACAAGGCATGCAGTTGTGGCTGAAATTTATTATGCATGCCTCGTATTGGAGGTGTTGGTGTGCTAACAGGCGGGGTTTGTACTTACGTTTCTATATACCAGGTTTTTATGCGTTACTTTTTAGAGTTTATGGGTCTGCCCGTTCTACATGGATGTTTCCCAGATGGTCCTGTACCAAGTTTCCGGAAGAGATAATGATGCCTTTGTCTCTTCTATTCGTTTTTGATGCATTCTCTAAAATAATAATAATAATAATAATAATAATAATAATAATAATAATAATAATAATAGTAATGATGATGATGATGATGATGATGATGATCATGATGATAATAATAATAATAATAATAATAATAATAATAATAATAATAATAATAATAATAATAATAATAATAATAATAATGTCTTCTCCAGAATCACTTCCCGAGTTGCTTAGCCATTGCATACAGTCACTTAAATTCATGTTGTTCATATTTGACCACCCGGTGACGTTGCGATTTTTTTAAAAATTTTTTATTTGATTTTTTTCTTTATGTGTTAAGGCTATTCTTGAGTTCTTTTCTAGAACAGCGAAACATAATTGCATGAATTGTTATCAGAATATAATCTGACTGAAAAATAATCAGGATACCTAATTTTTGACGAAATCATGGGATGTGACACTTTGGGACAATGTGTTGGTAAGTGGTACCACAGTACATGCGTATGGCAATACAATGCGTGCAAAGCAATGCTGTCAAAACGGCTGTATGAAATGCTGTTATTTCACACAAATATGTTTCTGTTTCTTAGGTACGCATCTATAATCTTTGCAGAGGATTTGATGGTCTGATATTCTCCATTTCTATTGATTTGTTGGTTTGTTTGTTTTGTTTTTTTTTTGTCAAAGAAATTTTCCTTGGGGGAACCGCTTAATTAGTGCTTTTGTTATTGCTTACTACAGCGTCTGGTGTCATCAGGATCTTATTTTGCCGCCGGGCTGCGCCGCAACTTTTTAGAATTAAGTTTTGTGCGAGGTTCATTTTTTACTTATTCTCGAGAACGGATGAACAGAATGATTTAAAACTTTATAAGTAAATGAGGTGACTGAAGGTGAATGAAAAAAAATGATAATATTAATCAGGATCTATTCAGTTTTGACGAAAGTAAGGGATGTCAAACTCTGTATATCCATGTGTCAGTAGGTACAATGTACCAGAAAAAAGCAACGCAGTGCGACATGTATTGTAATATTGTGAAAACTGTTTTATAGTATGATTTGCTTTTGTACATAAATGAATGTGCATTTACTAGTTATAGAGTTCAATGATTGGTATGGTGTGTAAGTCGCTCTGTAATGATACTGTTCCAAAAAAATTCTCGCTATCCTTGTCAGCTGCCGAAGTTGGTATTAGCGACAAATGTAGCTGCAGTTTGTAGTCAAAGCGCTCGAATTTTGATGTTGCTGGTAACTTACATTGTAAATGTGCCCTTGTCTTTTTTAATCCTTACCCCGCCATTTTTGAAAAAAAAAAAGATAAAGTACATTAAGTGGCTGATAATTAGAACCACTAGGATGAACAAGTTCTAAAAATTAATATATAAGGAAAACTGAATATAAAATAATTCATCGACTCGAATGAAGGTATTAAAATGCTTTTATGTGATTATGCTAAAATGACAAGCGCTGGTAATATATATATATATATATATATATATATATATATATATATATATATATATATATATATATATATATATATATATATATATATACATATATATATATACTATGCATGTTAGGGTGTTTTGTATATTCATATTCATCATAAGGTATTGTGTTTCTGGTTTGTATTAATCGCGTTCAAATTTATGCCAAAAGCAACACCGGTGCGGTAAAAATCAAGACACCGCGGCGAACAAGTGTACATGTATTTCGTTGAGTCGGCAATTTTTGCGACTTCATTTTACATTTCAACTTCTTATAAAATATTCCTGACCAAAATGTTGTGCTACCCATGGCCAATGATTGGTAGAATGGATGAAAAAGTAAGAATATCTTGAATTGTCCACCTGTCAATCAAACAAGATGAAAAGGGCCATATTACACCATGACCGAGAAACTGACCATTTGCTAGAACTATTTATCGGCCAAGAGTAAAAACGGAAACCCTAAATAATATAATTTTTCGTGAATAGAAATGTACTAAATGAAGCCAGATGTTCCTTCACAATGTAATTATCTAAGATCGCCCGAAACAATTAAACAAGGGAAGCGTAATTTTTTACCAAACCACAAATGACTGCCGGTTCCGCAATCAGTGTGGAGTGAAAGTATTGGGACTGCTTTTTGACAATTGCTCGTCAGCCGAAAAAAAAAAAAAAAGAAAAAAAAAACAGTATGTAAAGGGATAATCAGCTTCATTACAATCTGCTCATATTGTCACCTTGCTAATCTCACATTCACAAGTGAGGTACATGCATGAAGATATACTATATTTACTGGCCTGTTTGCTAATGTGCCAATTTTTAGCAGAAAATGCCTAACTGACATGGATGAAGTATCTGTGCGTCACACAGCGGATGCAAAGGATGGAAAAGAAACTGCTGTAATACCACCAAGTGGTCGAACGAATGCCGATCATAACATACCTGGCAAAAGAAATCCACACAAAGACATGAACAAAATTTAGATAATAGTGATGCAATGTTTTTCAAGATTAAATTCTCCTAGAAATATGGAGTAAATCCACTGTAACATCTTTACTACAAAATGACCTCAGCTTGTGACTTCACAGCTCTCTCTCTCTCTCTCTCTCTCTCTCTCTCTCTTGGCGAAAAGTGCACCAACTGTTTATATACTCGCGTTACTTTTAATCCATTTCCACTCAAACTGGTCCAAAGAAATGATCGCAGGATTGCAGTCTTCTCCGAATCACAGCTAATGTTTTGAATATAGGTTGCACCAAGCTTAATTGCGGGTGAGAGTTATGTCCCACCGGTTTAAACTTTCCTTTTTTATATAATATTAGTACTTGGCTTTCTCCCCAAGGAGCACCCAGAAAACTTCGCAAGTCCATTCCTATGGCCTGCGATGTTACGAAGTACTGAATAAGTCACATCATCCAAATTAGCTCACAATATCTACTCCATACGTTTCTTATAAGCTGATCACCTGCACAAAATAGTCTGCAAATTCTCCACGAGTACACACTAGGAGCACATTTCATAAAATTCTGAAGTTTAACCATTGAAGAAACGCACTTTTTCTTTTCTGGTAAATTGAAGGCATATGAGTAAAATTAGCAGAGCAACGCAAAATCAATCTCCTCAGGCAGAATTATAAGAGACAGTGGTGTCTTGCATGTTTTCGAATATGCTATCGTCAGCAGCATATCTCTGATAGGCGTCGGGATTCCTATCCCAACTGTTAGTCCTGGTTATGGTGATCTTTGGCCTCTGTTTTGAGTTGGTGTAATCTACAGATACTTTGACAGATCTTTGGCTGCCGTAGCTACCGTGACGCCGCACTGGGGTGTCCGTTGCTGAGACGGAAACATTAGTAAGAAATGTACCTCGTCTGCTGAGGCGCCGCGCGACCTTGTGTATTCCCAACGCTCGACGGAAGGCATCACGAAACTTGGTTGACATCATGTTGTAGCAGATCGGGTTGATTGCGCTGTTCAGATACAGCATCACCCGAGCAAAATAAATGAGGTTAAGATATCCCTCAAAACCTAGCTTTTTCACTTCTCTGCCAGGGACAAAAACCGTCCACAACCGCACCACTTTGACGGGTAATAAACACACAAAAAACAAGACAACCACAGCCAAAAGCATTAAAACAACCTGTTTTCTGGCTTTGATATTGGCTGAAGATTTTGTATCAGTCTTCATCTCAGCAATATATGTGTCACTTACCAGTTGTTTACTGATGATACTGTACAAGACTACTAGTATTAATAAAGGGATAAAAAAGAAAAGCAGTGTTACTGAAACAATATATATTTTATCCCACGTGGTAACTATGTAAGATTTGCAGGTTTTCACTTTTGTTCCATCCACCAGCGTTGAATCTTTGTAAACGGTGAATAAGCAGAATGGTGAACATACTCCAAGGGAAATTATCCACACTGAAGCGACGATTTTTATCATCCTGTGAAAAGTGCATGTATACTGTGCTTTCAGTGGATGACACACGGCGTAGTAGCGCTCAAAGCTGATTGCCAATATCGTCAATACAGAAGCGCTAGCCACGGTGTTCTCCAAAAATGGGACCATTTTACCTGGAAAACACGAGAAAATATGAGCGTGTACAAGCCATCTCACACCAATCTGTATTTGGTCTGTATGCCACAGCACATTAATGGGATTCATTTGCTGAAACAACAGTACAGCAGGTATATACCAGTGATTTTCTGTTCACCATTTTCCTTCATTACAAGGCGACTTATGTTTCGCCTGTTATGCCACCTGAAGCATGACGTAATAGGTACTAAAAATCCTCCTCGATGAAAGTAGTAATAAAATAGAATAGGAGGGTGCAAATCAATAGCATTTACGATATGAAATATGGTACTTTCAACCAGACACATTCTCACATTAAGTTATTGGCTAGAAGATCTTTTACATGCATGTTAAGACATCATTATTCACATGAAGTCCTAAAGTGTTGACTTTTCTTCTCACTCCGGCATCTTACACACAATTAATTGTTTCCAAAGAGTATAAACATTACTATCTACCTCCAAACGTACACCACCTTCCAACATACAATCATGTTGGATACGGATATTGCACAATAAGGACAAGAACATGAACCAAAGTAAATGTGTTATTGGTATTGGTATATTAAAGAAAGGGACATTTCAAGACTGCCCCATTTGCAGTGCCTGGCGTTGTTTTCATTCTGAAACTTCTGGGCGTCGCCGCCGTATCTATACCCCTAGTATGATGTGTCCGCTTATGTAATCCGTCTTGATGTTTGTGTTCTACTTTCTTCACACTTTTTTTGTACAAGGAGATCCATATTGGCCTCAGTCCCTTTTATAATTCGAAAAAAAAATCATCAATTTTTACATAATCATTTTGTCAACCACCTATGGTGAAGTACCTTTGGTATATTAGTAGTTGTAGTAATTGAAGTCATGGTGGTAGTATACGTAGTAATTGTAGTAGTGGTAGTGGTAGTAGAAGTAGGAGTAGTAGTAGGTTCTAGAGTGTCCATTTGTATCACACTGATAACTTGATTGATTGCATTTATTTGTGTAGTGAAATTATATGTAAACCATAACACAATAAAGAATTACATACGGCTTTTGAAAAATTGTCGGTAATAATGTAGTAAAAAATGTAAAATGCGGAGATACCAATATTGTTAGTGGAGCTATATGTAATTCAAATTTCTCTTGGTTTTCTCTGGGAATTAACAGTACAACGTAAGGTCACCAAAAAAAATATATACAACGTAAAGTTACAAAAAAAAAAAAAAAATAAGAAAGAAAAGAAAGAAAGTAAACTCGTCTCAACACTGGATATTGTGCGGGCGGCCCAAAAAGTGGCCATAATGTTTAATGTCAATAATACAATGTAAATGAGCCAATAATCTTGTATTTGGCCCACTGACGAAGTGATAATGATCCTTTTCGTTGGTCGCTGGTATGCAAGCAGTGTTGCTGGCTGGCTGCTATTCCCAGAACAATTGACCGAAATGTGACATCGCTTGATTGACTAATATATTCAAACATATAAGGAGCAAGGTTCAAATGTTTTGTACATCAACTGACCGAACCAGTGTCAAGAAAAAAAAAAATGGAGCATATGATGGTGAAAGGCAAAATGTTAAAATCCTTGATGGAATATATGCCGCACATTATAATTTTAAACATCCTGTTCCGAGAAATCCTACCCAAGTATAAAATCAATCAAAGAAACCAGTAATCGCTGCGTCGGACGCAAGCGACAAGAGGAAGCGAATATTCGGAAGCATTGGAAGCACAACAAACGGAACTTTCTACGCGCACAATGACTGGTAGGATCCATAATTTGCTTCAAAATCATAAAGTAGCCAGGAGAGATAAAAAATGTTTAACGCTGGTGTTTCTTGAAACATTCCAGATTAGACTTTGCCTTTGCATTTGGAGCACAAAAAATTCCACGCATAGCGCGAAGGAAGTCAATCGCTGGTGTTCCTGTCATGGTGATCTATTTGTGAACCTTTAAGGGTGATATCAAATCAAACCGACTGTCCATAAGATGAAGTACAGACGTTCTGAGTTAGGTCGTGTACAAAGGTGCCGCAAATTAACCCCACCCCGTGTTAGCACTCAGAAAAACAAACAAACAAAAACAAAAACAAAACAAAACAAAAAGCAAAACAACAAAAAAAAAAAGAACAAAGCAAAAATAAAATAATAATAATAATAATAATAATAATAATAATAATAATAATAATAATAATAATAATAATAATAATAATAATAATAATAATAATAATAATAATAATAATAATAAATAAAAAAAACAAACAAAAACAAAATCTAATTGTATATCTAAATTGATTGATTTACATAAAAAATACGATTGCATAATTGGTGACACAAGGGTGTCAAAGTTTCAGACAAGACACACGACCAAAATCTGTGAGTGAAAGCCCTGCCACTGGAGGTTACGAGTGCATCCAAACATTGATAAAATGATGTAAGGGGAGGGCATAACTAAACCTGTTGTGATCTTTTAGAGTAATTATACAATCATGCTTGTGTGTATTTTGTTTGTTGGCTGTAGATCACTGAAGCAAACCGTACGACAACCGAAACACCCCTACACCTTGCGTATAGATTATAAAAAGTGGAAAAGGGGAATGATAATAATTTAGCATTTGGGGATGAAGATATGAAGAACTAATAAAATTGATAGAGGATGTGGCTGAAGTTAGGGCGGTATAACTTTCAACTCTTTTTTTCACCAGTGACACGCCTAACACACCCTAAGCAAACAAGGTGGGATGAAAACTCATCCAAAATAACCCAACAAACTAGGGACTTGTGCTTCTATACAATTTTAGTAAGTGAACAATAAAGCACAATTTTGGTAAACAATGAAAGTTAAATAGACAGGTAATAATATAATACAAATGCCTAATGTCGGCCTGTTGATTTGATATATTAATGCACGGCGTTAAAAATAATCTTGAGGTAGTTAAGGCAGTCCCAAATGTTACAAAACCGGGTTAACATTCGAGAGAGATCTGAATATTTAGGGGTCACCTGCTCTGATGTTGCCCAATAAAACATACATGCTCCAGTATATGTCCAAAATAGGAGATATACATATTCATTTCCTGCCACAACCCATACCTGATTGTCTAGTCTCGCTTTGCGGGAAATGGCGAGTTACGGGTCGGTACCTGTTGGGACAAGCTGAGCATTACAAATATTTTGGAAATAAAGAGTATTTATTAAAGGCAGATGGGAGATTTCATATATATATATATATATATATATATATATATACATATATATGGCTCGGGAAATACTAGATGAACGCCAGTTTGGCATTTGTGAACTTAAATTTCTCAAAAAAAAAAAAAAAAAAACCACGCTAATTTTGTGAGAAATGAACATATGACCCTGTTTGTGACAGTGATGTGTCCCGCACGTTCCTCGTCATCGCTTGCGTCAAACCCGTGCTTTGTGGCGGGAAATTAATATGCATACAGCGTATTGAATTGGCGCAGTCATGTGTTCTCTGTACATCTTCAGTCATTGGCTGGAAAAACCTAGGGCAGGATGCTAATGAAATGAAAAATCCTTCCTATGAAAAGCTGTTGGTGATTCCAGTCTCACCTCGGTATTGATTGTATTGACTTGTCAGCTGTTAATATTACATCGTTGAATCAGCGCAAGGGACATGTTTCAGAGCACATTAGATCTCATTAAACACCAAAGGCATTTGAAACCTCTGTCGGTTTTGCGTGTGCATGAAATCGTTGGAACAATTAAGTACGATACGATCTCTGTAGCTCTGTACAGAATATGCGGGTAAAGTAACCTGCATTGTTTCTACATTTAATGTCAAAACATGAGATGGAAAGTATCAAGGAAGCTTGGTCGATTGTCTTGTGAAATTTATAGCCTCGCTGGTAATCACGTATGCAGGACGGGAAAAATGAACTGCCACAGCCATGTCTTCTAGAATCGACTCATCGAATTATACACTGACTTCCACGCAATACGAACTTCTTAAGTTCTCAACCTCAGTATTTTTTCATTTATTTATTTATTTTGTTTGCTTGCTTGCTTATTCGGCTGTTCGATTGCTCGCTAATAAATTTAGCTATTCAATCCATAAATTTTACTTATTCCTACCTACCTACCTACCTACCTACCTACCTACCTACCTACCTACCTGCCTGTCTGTCTGTCTGCCTCTCTGTCTGTCTGTCTGTCTCTGTCTGTCTGTCTGTCTGTCTATCTATCTATCTATCTATCTATCTATCTATCTATCTATCTATCTATCTATCTATTCATCCATCCATCCATCCATCTGTGTGTCTGTCCGTCTATCCGTCTCTCTATCTGTATGCCTTGACAGGATGATGTTTATGTTAAACTTCATTTCAGCTGTTTCTACATAACATTATTTCTACTCCGCAAATAGATCCATTGCTATCTTTGTACTATATTGTACTTATTTGGTAAGCAGTATAACTTATCTTTATGCCAATTAGATTATAATACTGTAAACAAATTCATTTGCTTGTCAGCAAATCAGTCTGTGTGCCTGCAAAATGTAACGTTTGCCAGTTCAGTATTTATTTAACTCCTGCTACAACAATATTTCATGCGGCTATGTCAAAAATATATAAATTGAAGTTGGATAGACACATCAATCTATTATAGTTTTGAAGCTATTCAAGATTCAAATTTTGTGCATTTGCCTAATTTACATAAATCAAACTGCTACTACTTTGATTCATGGTTCATTAGATGCAACTATACCATAAATATATCAATTGAAGTTTGAATGGCACCTCGGTCTATATTAGGTTTGAAGGCATTCAGGTGTATTACCCTAATTTTAATACATTAGAATGGCACAACGTAGGTTCATGTCTCAATGGATGCGGCTATGTAAAAACCTATAAATTGAAGTTGGAAAGGCACATCATTCTATTATCGTTTTGAAGCTATTAAAATTGGAATTTGTTGTATTTGCCCAATTAGCATAAATAAAACTGCTGCAAATTTGGTTCATGGTATATTGGATGCAGCTATCCCATATATATATATCTATATATCTATATATATATATATATATATATATATATATATATATATATATATATATATATATATATATATATATATATATATATATACATATATATCAATTGAAGTTAAAATGACACCGCACAATCTAATAGTTTTGAGGCTATTCTAGATTTAAATTGTGTTTATTTGCCTAATTCGCATCAATTGAAGTGCTACAGCTTTAATTCATGGTTCATTAGATGCATCTTTGTCACTAACCTACAAATTAAAATTGAAATGACATCCTTATCTATAATAGTTTGGGAATTATTAAAGAATTCAATTTTGTGTCACCTAGTTTGCATAAATCAAAATGCTACATCTTTGTTTAATGATTCATTGGTTGCGGTTATGTCACACACCAATAAATTGAAATTGGATTTGTACCTTTTTTTGTTATACTTTTGGAGACTTTTCAAATGTTCAAAGTGCTCCTAATTAGCATAATTTAAAATGCTACAGTTTTTGTTTGCTGTCCATTAGGTTGGCCAGTGTCACAAGCCTGTATGTACTACTTTAACTTTTGTGTGTATCTCCCATAGGTGTGATGATATGGAGCTTTTAAAATTTCAATTGCCCCTAATTTGCATAACTTTGATATCATGACTGTTCCAATATTGACAATATTGATAACTTCAGTACTTTATATGTCGCCCTGCAGAGTTCAGTACCTTTCGAAAACATAGTGTCCGAGGAAAAACTGACCACACAATTGACATGGAAATAAATGAATGAATAAATAAATTGACCAATAGATAGATTGATAGATAGATAGTCAGACAGACAGACAACAACGAAACAAACAAATAAACAAACAAACTAACTAACAACTAAATAAATAAATAAATAAATAAATAAATAAATAAATAAATAAATAAATAAATAAATAAATAAATAAATAAATAAATAGGTGGGTAGGTAGGTAGGTAGGTAGGTAGGTAGATAGGTCTTTCGGTCGTTCGATAAATAAATAAATAAATAAATAAATAAATAAATAAATAAATAAATAAATAAATAAATAAACAAACAAACAAACAAATAAATGAATAAATAATGAATTAGGTATTTTTGGAAGAACAAGAAGTCACACACAGACTTAACAAATACATATTTTCATATATATATATATATATATATATATATATATATATATATATATATATATATATATATGTTAGTCCACATGAAGACAGCAATTGCCAGTCCCGAAGGTGGTCTTATGGTATTAATAGTGATATTCCAGTGTATATACACACACACACACACACACACACACACATATATATATATATATATATATATATATATACATATATATATATATATATATATATATATATATATATGTTAATACCATCAGGCGATTTAATGAAGTCCTAATATTGATTCAACAAAATAGTCCATAAAGTTTATTCGGGACACAATAAACTATTGCATGCTAGTTATAATGATACTAAAGCCCCCTCTGTTCCTACCTTGAAAACATTTAAAGTCCTTTGTTATTATATATGTCAATTTTCAACATACGATATTTTTGTCAGAACTGTATCATTTTGCCACACAAAATTAAATATTGACAAAGTGTTACAACGACGTTTCATACGGACCGCGATCAATGGTCACCAAGAGTGACACATAGAAGCCAGCCAAAATTATCAACGTTTTCACATCAGTTCATAGTGTACTTTTGCATAGGACCCCCTCACCTTCAAATTAGTACTTTAAAAACTCCCACTTTTGTGCGTCGGCACAGTCATAGACAAATATCGATGTAGATATTTTTTAAAACCAAAATGCAAAGCTATATTATTCGGCCACATGTTCAGACCCTAAGACCTGTGCATCTAATGTTTATAAAGCTCTTTATGCAAATATAACCATAAAAATTTAAGTTTGAAACACTTATTGGTAAGCAAAAAACTCGACATTTTCATGTATTAAAAAAAAAAAAAAACCAAAAGTACTCTACCCCTCAACCCCCCCCCCCCCACACACACACACACACACAAAGCGTACTCTGTGTGCTAATGTGAAAATGTTGACATTTTTTGGCTGGCCCCTTAGCAAGTTATACATTGGCTCGATTACTAAATACATTTTATATGGATTAGCGCAAGTCTGCTATGTATTTCAAATTACCACGCAGGAGGGGCTTTTAGAAAGACA
>OZ026616.1:33126629-33131629 GCA_964020975.1 Hermodice carunculata | reverse complement strand
TGACAAGTATTTCATTATCCTGTTCAATTTCACTTCGCCGTTGCTCCAAAATCTGCGCAAACTCCCACTTTTGTGCGTCGGCACAGTCATAGACAAATATCGATGTAGATATTTCTGTCATGTTCAGCATTAATAGATGTGTCAATATTAAATTATTATATTCAAGCACAAATATTATATCCGACATTTATTTGTTCTAAACGACCAGAGTTAACATTGATTTCTTTTAACGCGCATTTGCCTAAATTCAACTGTGTTAATGGCAAAAAAACCCTCAAATGCGAAGGCAATAATCATGCAGCAATATCGTGAAATAGGCAAATACACTATAAATTTCTATTAAATGACTATATCCAAAATATTGACTACTTGACGCTTTTACTTTTAAGTGTGCTAAACCAGGGGATTCTCCAAAATTCGTATTTGCTACGTTTAGATTTTTTTTCCCGAAAAATTGCATTTTCGATGTTCATTATCCAGATTACAAAGCCCTTCACTATATCCTTCCAAAGCTTTTGGAGTACACATATACATCACTCGACAACAAAATCATTTATGCTAAAAGGAAACGGATGATGTCGTTACTTTGTGGAAAATATGATGCATTCTTTTCTCTTAATTGCCATCACGCGACCTCACTGATGCAAGCTGTCACATTCAATATAACTTGTCCTGGAGATCGGCATTCTGATTTGATTTCAAATCTGTAAGAGAGTAGATTGGGGTTTTAAATCTGATTGTGTTTACCTTAGTCTATTCAGCCTGAGAGATAGTGTTCGTTTTAAAAGGCACCAATTCCACGTATGGTACGTTTTTCGCAGGAAATCAATCTGTAATGTAACCTGAATCAGGATCACAGAAGTAAAAGGTTGCATCATGCATCCCATTTCCCTCAACAAACCCGCTTTGTTTCCTTTGCGGACATACGCAGTAATCACGACCAACTTCCAACAGGGGTCTAAAATAATGCCGCATTGTCTCTTTCACTCTCAACATCGAGAAAACCTGATCCACATTGAATTGACATAAAGATAAGGGGCTCGTTTTCTGTGTGAATTGGCTTTTCGTTGGAGTACAAACATGCCTTAAAGGTCCTATTGATTGGATGGGTACCAAAAATTAGAAAGTTGATGTTTAGAGTTGTTAGAAATGATATCTGGAAACCAAAATGTTAAATTTCATTTTTGAATAGTGTTTTTTAGCTCCAAAAGTGCATCACATTTGCGACA
Organism: Hermodice carunculata; assembly: GCA_964020975.1. Taxonomy (NCBI): domain Eukaryota; kingdom Metazoa; phylum Annelida; class Polychaeta; order Eunicida; family Amphinomidae; genus Hermodice; species Hermodice carunculata. Next base: position 33,130,400 of record OZ026616.1, on the reverse strand, counting down.
GGAAAACGCGCGAATTTTCTCCGATCATGGCCCGATATGGGAAAGTGTCACTGGCGTCACATACGCAACCCGCTGGCCATGGTGTATGTGTTCTAAGCCAGAGTACCTTCAGTTTGCCAAGAGGTATGGCAGACACAACAAAGCATGGTGATTCCGGAGAGTATGAATTGGCTGTTTTGTGTACTTGATCCGATGATAATGAAGAAGAATTAATAAGAAAAGCTGAAGCAGCAAAAGAAAAGATCATTCAGCTTTACACACATGAGGGGACGCCCAGAACCCTACCGTCACAGTACTGAAGGAATGCAGCCGTGGTACAGCCAGACGATCCCAACTTGCCGTCTGGGTAATGATAATTTCGTTGCAAAAGAGATATTTCCTATCAAAACTTATAAAATTCCATTTAACAAGAACAAGCATGAATGGAATAAATTGGAATTTGCGTCAGGATGGGCCAGGTCTTAAAGTGTTTCAAATTCTAGCATTCACGAAAACAGTTACGGCCCTCGCCTACGATATATAAAAGGCTAAACAAACAGTTAATTTCCCTTCCCATGCGTGTGGTCTGTAGATGATAAAATATAAGTTTGCATTTATGAATATAGCTTTCAATATCAGTATAAATCCTACCGGCAGTTACCTTACGACCCTTGGAGGGCAGTGATTTACGTTTCCGTGTACATTGTCATCAGCGCACGTGTTTATGATATCCATTATTTCAGATCGTACCCATTTTGTACACTGATGTAACAAAGGTAAATATTTTGCTGTGACTGATTTATTTTCTGGTTCCATGTGAACGAGAAGGGTACAATGAGATGGAATTTTGTACACCCGATTATTGGGAGCTGGCGGTGGACTGCCACAAACACTGGCACATGACGGAAAAAGATGAAAGGCCAGCCGCCCACTGGTCTTGGCAGCTGCGCAGAAGAGGCGTGAATGCGGTGGCTATCCAAACAAATGTTATATGGTTATGGGATTAACAATGTACAGTAGTAGCTGGACATACACATAACAGTGGCCAGCTAACTCGACCTGTTATAGACTCTTCAACCCTAGACCTGGGTATGGAACAAGTTCAGTCCTTGTTTGTCCATGTTTTCTACCCATTTGTTTCCACCAATTGAATTAAAATGGTTAAACACACTGATGTTTTGTTACAATGTTACTTTGTAACAACAGCCTAGACCAGCGTTGTCACTGTGATATTCGATTGATATTTATGTGATACATTGTAACAGTCGTAGAATTACTAGAGCTACACTTTGCTGTTATGCAAGCTTTGAAATCAGAATAATACTGAAAATTAGTTTGCAAATACTTTAACAAAATAATAAACAAATAAAAAAATAATGATAACAATAGTAATAATAATAATAACAATAATAATAATAATAATAATAATAATAATAATAATAATAATAATAATAATAATAATAATAATAATAATAATAATAATAATAATAATAATAAAACAATGAATCACTGTTCCTGGCTTTATGAGTAATGCCTCATTTGGCCAGTTCCATGGATCCTTCTATTGGCCAGTGATGGGACCTTATTTGGCAACAACAGCAGCTTTTTCTTGACAAATTTACCCTAAACATCGTCATATTTGACAAATCAAAGTCAGTTTCCACAAAGTGTTTGCCAAGTAGGTTAGATCGGTTCCCAGAGCCTTGTCACTTGTCCCTGTAAATCTGGACTGTGTGGGTCTACTCTCTCCCTAATTCCAGGTCTTCCGGGGAAGGTTAATAAGCTGTAGAACTTGTATTGCTATAATTAACAGCAACACACCAACCCTTCCTGGGCGGGAACAGGGACGAAAGTGAATATTTCTACATGCATTTTTAATCATGTTGGTTTAAACATATTTATTTTTAAAAAAAGAAGAAGAATAAGAAGAAAACAATACGGGAGAGAGACAAGGCCCTATATTGACTCCTCTTGTCAGAAGAAGGCAATCCTGTTGGTAAAGGGTGGATAAAAAATGTGTAAACCAAGTGACACTTGACAGCCATGACTTGCTAGCATGGTCGGAGTCTTCCCTGACAGCCAGCGGTGTTGCGTTTGTGACGTCACAAGCCTTTCGCGCCTTGTGGGTGTCGGAAATGAACGGAAAACGACGACTGAAGGTTCAGTGAGTTTTTTTTTTAATGAAAATGTGAATAAAAGTATTTGTTTCACCTCCATTTTTTAAAAATCGGACTGTATGGTGAGAACAACCCATGAGTCACCCATGTATCAAATATGAACATGGTCAATCAATAGGACCCTTAAGTTACCCAGTAAGAAAGCAGGGTCCACAAGAATGGTCCAGGTTAGTGGCTTTCCTTCAGACTACTCGCTATTTGTACTTGCGGGGGGATATCCTAGAAAGGAACATTGTTTGAAAGTCTTCATGTTTTGTAATTCTATAAAAAGTAATCAATTAGGCAAACTCACACGTGTCAGATGAATCTAAGACCGCCTCCTGTAAAGCTATAACCACAAGATCGGTTAGGAATAGAGTAGCTTCAAGTTCAATTATTGCACATATTTATTGCCTTACTGTTGGTATTGCAGTCTCTGTACTAATTACCCTCTTCTTAGCACAAGTAGCAGAAAACAACCCTACAATGACAACACAAACTTCTTCTAAACTAATATGGAATTGATGTACCGTACGCGGCCCCAGGCAAAACCATTTCAGTCAGTCTTCTTCTTTCGTCCTCGTCTTTTACTGGTTCCTTTCTTTTTCTTCTTCTTTCACCGGGCCTTCTTTTTTGTTTTTTTTCGTCTTTTATTTCTGTTCTGCTTAAAGTTGGCGTTTCTCTTGTTGCTCTATATAAGAGCAACATAATGGGTTTTAACCAAAGGCTTGCGATATTTTTTGGAGGTCGCGTTGTTTTCCAGCATTCATTCTACGAAAACGTGAATTTGTTGCAAACGATACGAAGTTGAACGGTGACTGGCTTGAGTGTCACAGTCTTAACTACAAAGAGAAATACTTTCCATTGTACTGGCGCTGATCAAGTATGCTATCTGGCTGTATGCGCAAACGTGCAATGTTTTGCTGACTGCATGTCATTCCCTTATTATACGGAATCACATGCAGCAAAACATTGGAAAATAGCCCATGAGGCTTCCAAAATTAAAGAAAGGGATGCTGTGACACACACCAAGGTTGGACCTATCGATGAAATTAATTCTTCTGGTCAAGAGTCTTTTTTCCCTTATAATGTGAATGCACCTACTGTCGTTGGTGATGAACAAACATTTGTTTAATACGTGTTCTTCTGCGGCTATTGCTGTCGCTAAGACGCTAAATAGGATGATGCTATTCAGCTTTAAGGGAAGCTAGTGCTATGGAACCTGGATAGCCTTTGGAAAAAAATCAGTAGATTCGTTGCATATGACTGTGATAAGTTCTATATCCAGGAGACGTATATTACAAATAACAGTTTTAGTTAAGAGAAATGTCAAGGCAGACCAAACAGCGTCGTGCGTCATACATGATGAGTGAGTAGCAGCAACGGGAATTCCGTGGACACGGTCAACTTAAAACCCAATCTCGCAACCTTGATTCCTATCAGTAAGCCAGGAACCAGATTAAAGCGGCGCCAATTTGTGTTGGTTTCTTTAATTGTTGTGATAAAATAAGTCCATTGTCTATTTTATTACTATCGAACCCACCGTCTTTAAAAACTCAAGGTAAAGCGATCAAAAAGGGGGCAATACATCCTTTTGTCGTTTTTTTTTTTTTTTTTGCTTTTCCTGGATCAATGT
>OZ026616.1:33111629-33121629 GCA_964020975.1 Hermodice carunculata | reverse complement strand
ACACGCATGAGCCCATGTATTGGCAAAAGTTGTGGCAGTGACAATTTGTCACTCTATCCTCTGTGACAATACAAATCTGTATACAGGAGACCATCTACTGACCCAGGTTGTGACAGTGGCTGTATGTCACTTTGGCACAAGTCACGACAAGACCAGCCCATATACATGCATATATGCTCATATAATGGAGAAAATTATGACAGTGACAGTTTGTCACCTTGTCACATGTGATAAACTGTGATAATTCAAATCTGTATACAAGAAGCATCTAACGTCTGAAGTTGTGACAGTGAAAATATGTCACTTTGTCACAAGTGACAAGAGTGCCACACGACACATTGGAACCGCAGGTTATATGGACAAGGCTATGTATGGTCTCAAACTGTGGCAGTGACAGTGTGTTGCTTTGTCACGAGAGAAAAGCACGTGACAAGACTTGCACTATGTTTCGTCAAAGATGTGACAATTACAATTTGTATTGTCACATGTGTCAAAACAAAATTGGATTAATTAAAGTTTCATGCATAACGTTGTGTGTTGTCACATATTGTGCAGCCTACCTGGGTTCCATGCATAGGGCTATGTATCGTCACAAATTGAGACAGTGACAGTTTGTGACTTTGTCACATGTGACAAAACCGTGACAAGAGCAGAGCTTTTCCCACTCTGGTTTAACAATATTTTGTAAATAATATGAATTATGTGCGAAAGAGTAGCCTATTTAGATTTAGTGAAGTATTATTAAAAAAAAAATAAATGAATTGTGTCAGTAACGATGTTGCACCAGGAGCTGAATGAATACATTTAGGCTACAGACAAATGTCCTCGGAAGCTGTCCAGCTACAGAGTCTCTTACACACATTCAACCACACATATATAAATAATTTACGATCTTCACAACATCAAGAGCAGAACCACACTGTTCAGAGCCTTATTTGATGAATTAGAGCTATATGGCAAGTTTTACTGAATGTAAACTAGCCCCTGTGTGGTATAGCTCGCCTGTGGTGCACTGAATCTGCTCCATGTCCAGACAGAACATTGAATTATCACAATAATGCTATATTCTCTGATCGTTTTAACACAAAAATTCTAGTTACAAGTGTCCCTGGGTGCAGTAAATTGAATGTAAGAAGAATTATTTTAATAGTTTCTGGATGAAGCATACAAAGACGCGAACTCTCACTAGGAGGAACATAAGTGATATACATGCTACTTCTAGCTCCATCATAGTAAGTGGTGGAAAAGAGAAGACACGGCAGTGTAAACAGCATACATGTTTTTAACCATGTCACCTGCTCCAGTTTATTCATCGTGTCATACACATGGACCCTATGGCACAAAAATACTTGCAACACTTCAATTCTTCAAACCCAATCCTCAGTTCCATCACAATGGATTGTGAACATCTGCACACATGTATAATATATAGCAAAATTATACTAGAGCATCCTTTTAACGTTTTGTATGCTTTAGTCACAAACTATTGAAATTTTGCTTCATACATTCGATTTACTCCACTGAGTCACACTAGTAACCATACGTTTTGTGTCACGTCTGTAAACATCAACTGATGCAGTACACCATAGAGAAGTTTCACCAAGACATAGCATTGTGAACATTCAGTAGAAATTGCTTATACTTAAACGTGTTGTAATTGTATTTGAATAAGTGAAACAGACAAGTATGTTGCCAAATAAATGAAGGCTAAGTCTATTTAACCATGTTCAAGCAAAGGACTTGGGGCTGACAGCAGCGATCGTTGTGCAAGCAATTCCCCGCAAATGATCCCCAACAAATTATGGTGAAGTATAACCGTTGTATCGACTACAATGGAACAACCTCCGATTCTGTGTTAATACATAGTAAAATTGTACATAAAGGTAATTACGAAGTAACTACCAATGCAAATTAGTTCACCTCTTTTTGTTTTAGAAACATATATCTCTCTGCAGAGGCCAAGCGAAGAATTAAATTGTAGTTACTGCCCAGCATGTCATTTCGTTTCTTTCAAATTTTAATAGTAGAGGTATTGAGGGTTGTATGTAGAATAAAACTTACTTGCTCCATCATTTATTTATTTTTTTACACCTGGACTGGCTCTATGATTGATAGTCCAGAAGAAATACATGTAGTGGTTACCTCATAAGGAACACACATTCAATACCTGGAAAATGGGTTGCGTAAAAGAATGACAATTGTAACCACGTACAGTGAAACCTGGAATAGCACCAGGGCTTTCTATGTAATAATGTTGTTAAGCGTACATATGCACAAACGCTTTAAAAATTTATTGTGCCAGACGAAAGGTCTACAATAATAAGCTATTAGGAATTTTTGTAATAAATATCCTTGGATTTGACAATATGAGTTTACAAGGGTAACCTGCAAGTCTAATTGTGATATTTATTTTTAATTCAAGTAAACATGTGTGCGAATTTAGAATGCTGGAAAATCAGATCAACTTCAATGGTTGCAGTCAGTATTTTTGTTATAAATATCCCTTTGTATAAGAATATGAAGACAAGAGGGCCGTCTGAATAGCCCATGCTCAGCTGACCTACAGATTCACCACACTTGAGACTTTGTGCGCTTGGGATAGGATCAAGGTCGCCCATGTGCTGAGTACATGTAAGTCTGACCTTTATGAAGAACACCAAGAATTTACAACATCAAGGTCCAAGTACAAGTAGTTCTCAAGTGATAGTGATGGATAAAATTAATGTATGCTGCATTGGGACCCAGAAATAAGGTCAAGGTCACTCATATACTGTCTGAAGGTCTCATTTATACATAAACATTAACACGTGCAACACAAAGGTCTTTAACTTAAAATAGATTTCAAGTTATCAGGTGAACAGTAATTTTAATGTCAATTGTCCCGTGACATGAAGCGATAAGGGTCCAAGAAATTCGGGAGCATGTACACTTGAATAAACTAGGTAGACATGTATCCAAGGTACATTCCGGCCAAGTTGGACACATCTCTGGCCAAAAATATTTTAGTTATGACCATAACACAACAATTCCATGTCAAAATTCTCCATTAAAACTTTTTTTTTAAATTTTCAAAAAATCATGAAAATTAAAAAATCGATGGAGCGAGACAATTTCAAAGACCTGGTAGAGAACCACCCAAGGTACAGCGCCACCAAGGTAGAAGTCAATCTGACTGACATTTTGTTCAGAGAAGTCCAAGATGTGAACTAGCATTAGAATGCCCACAGAATTACATAGTAATCAATGGGAGAGGCGAATTTGCCGATAAGTACCCAAATTAAAAAAAAAAAAAACAATCGTTAAAAGTCTGAAATCCATAGCAGTGTTATGTAGTGAACAACTTTGTTTGACCCCTTCATAAGGTACCTATCAACATAGTTTCAGCTGAATCTGAGTGAGGGTTCTGGAAAAGTTGAAAATAGCGGGAAAAAAATTGAAAAAAAAAAAGAAAGAAAGAAATACTCACTAGAGGGCTGTATGAACAGCCAGTGCTTAGCTGACCTAAGTTTGTCCACAAAGTCAAGGCTGTAACTGAATAGACCTGTATTGAGCCTTAGCTTATACATATGATATTTAGAAGCATTTCAACTATTTGCCTACCGAAAAATTCATTTGAAATAAGCTAAATGCATCATAAGAGGTTTTGGGTTGGGAAACTGCCAAATTTATGCACATGATCACCCTCAGCTGCAGCCATATGGGGTCCTAAACTCCTCCATTGCCAAACTGTCATGGCATATCTATCACCAATACATAGTCTCCCCAGAACATATTATACATGTTTATGTAAATAGTTCTCAGTACTATATATATATATATATATATATATATATATATATATATATATATATATATACACATATGTGTGTGTGTGTGTGTGTGTGTGTGTGTGTGTGTGTGTGTGTGTGTGTGTATTACATATAGACAACATACACTTGCAATGAGTGGTTCCTAATTTCTTCAACTCTGGTCTTGCCCCAGTCTTGTCGCATGTGACAAAGTGATACATTGTCACTGTCACATCTTTCGCCAATGCATGTCTAATGCACATACCAGGTCTTGTCACTGTCTTGTCACTTATGACAAAGTGACAAACTGTCACTGTTAAAATATGCGACAATACGTAGCCTAATCCTTACACTCTCTCTTGTCGTGCTCTTGTCACTTGTGTAACGAAGCAGAATGTTGTCACCGTCAGAACATGCGAGAGTATATAGCCTCGTCCTTGTACTCTATCTTGTCACTTGTGACAAAATGACAGACTGTCACCGTCACAGCATCCGGCAGTACATTGCCTCATCATTATACTCTATATTTGTCACATGTGTCAAAGTTAACACACACACAGTATTATAAAACACACAACATTTTGTGCCCAGTAATCATGAAGTAACAATCAATTGACAACATTTTCACAAAATAACATTTTTGCACGTTTCAAAAGCGTGTCGGAAATGAGAGATTCTGTTCATGACTTTATTAAGTTTAACGTCTACACAAATTACACACTTATATGTAATTACATGTCAATGCAGTACATTATGGTTTGACTGCTGTAACAAATTGATGTCGATCATCAATTAAATTTTGCCAACTACATAAATTGCAGCAAATAAAACATGGTTCGGACCATCACCAGGCACTCTAATTCATTTTTGGCAAGTTTACGGACTGAGGCAATAGGTTTCCTTGGTGCGAGTTCGGCGCAATGCTTGTTATTGAGCCAGAGCGTGCCATCATGAATGGTCTTACATGTTCATACAAATCTCTGGAAAAAATTGGTCTCTGGTAACGACAAATTAAAAAAAAAAAAAAAAAAAAAAAAAAAAAGAAAAAAAAAAAAAAAAAAAAAACCGTGAAGACAGACGATAATTTACATCCAACCGCTCTTATGGAGTGCCAACTCTGTACATCAGTACAGTGCACTGTGTTTTCTAGTTGCCAAAGACCTGCAGAGTGACGCAGCAGAAAGAACGTGGATCTTGGAGCTGAATCATGTTGACAGTGTTGATGTGCGTGCGTTGTGCGAGCATCCATGGTTTCAGCCCCGTTAGGGCCATTAACTTACGATGTCATCTGGAAATATAAACCGTCGCTATAGACACCATTCTTCAGCCAAATGTCGCACTGTTTTGTCTGAATTCACGCACACGTGTTTTATTGCCTGATGAAACTTCCACAGAAACATTCGTTGTCATGACAGTATATAGGCTCAAGGCTCAGCAAACAACTCTTTGTAAATCAGGCCTTCTGCACCCCAGCATGGTGCTTTCTCTAGCACATAAGTCAGATCAAACCTGATAAAAGTAGAGTCTGCTCCGCAGACCAGGTAAACAATATCAAACATGAAAGATTTATCAAATCGAGAACCCCATATCAAAAAGTACTGAGCACTTGCTGCCAATGCTACCACACAATAGGAACCACTTTCATTTCACTTGTTGTTTTTTTTTTTCACTCAAGAAAACTATAAACAATATCTCAGAATGCAAAAACGATCGATGCTTTCTGCGCAAGGAGAGCGTACTTAAATTTTATGATTTTTTTATGACATTTCAGCTTATATCTTTTAAAGCTATTTGATGCCAATGTAGTTTTCGCGTCTTTTTATGTCGGCTGTGAAAAATATAACTTTTCATTCAGGAAAAGCCCCCCCCCCCAAAAAAAAAGAGAGAGAGAGAGAGAGAGAGAGAGAGAGAGAGAGAGAGAGAGAGAGAGAGAGAGAGAGAGGAGAGAGAGAGAGAGAGAGAGAGAGAGAGAGAGAGAGAGAGAGAGAGAGAGAGAGAGAGAGAGAGAGAGAGAGAGAGAGAGAGAGAGAGAGTATTTGCTTTTTGCGATCACCGTTCCAATATATAAACATTTTAATTAGAAAGTCAGCCTAAGAAGCAAAAGACACGCACTTTTATTTTGGTTGAAACAGATTTCATTTCTTGAAAAAAAGGGATTGGAGAACACGCTGAAGCGTATACAAACAACTACTCTAAGGACCAATGGTCGGGAAGGCTACTTTTGAACCATTTTGACACTCAAACAATCCACATACTTTGCTTGTTCAGAATAGTACACAAACGGGGTTCACGCATTTCCCGAAAGCTGCCCTGTTTACAACTAGCTAATCGGCCTTTGTTAGTGGTGTTTGCTTCTTCTTCTTCTTCTTCTTCTTCTTCTTCTTCTTCTTCTTCTTCTTCTTCTTCTTCTTCTTCTTCTTCTTCTTCTTCTTCTTCTTCTTCTTCTTCTTCTTCTTCTTCTTCTTCTTCTTCTTCTTCTTCTTCTTCTTCTTCTTCTTCTTCTTCTTCTTCTTCTTCTTCCTCCTCCTCCTCCTCCTCCTCCTCTTCTTCTTTTTCTTTTTCTTCTTATTCTCCTTCTTCGTCTCCTCCTCCTCCTCCTCCTCCTCCTCCTCCTCCTCCTCCTCCTCTTCTTCTTCTTCTTCTTCTTCTTCTCCTTCTTCGTCTCCTTCTCCGTTCCCTTCTTCTCCTTATCCGTCCGCTCCTCCTCCTCCTCCTCCTCCTCCTCCTCCTCCTTCTTCTTCTTCTTCTTCTTCTTCTTCTTCTTCTTCTTCTTCTTCTTCTTCTTCTTCTTCTTCTTCTTCTTCTTCTTCTCTTTGCAATGGATCGCACCAAAAAAAACGGAAAATTTACCAACGTAACACCTGTAGACAATATCGATCGCAGCAAAATCTAGAAGTGTCTTTCCTGTTGGTTAGGGCAAGGACGTGTTATTCAGAATAGTACGTCCTTGGTTGCAGTCACCTTGTTCGAACGAAGTCTGCACACGTCATGGTACCCCCACTTTCAATACCTTATCTGACCGTAGCAATCATAGTCCTTGGCCTGGTAGCGAGGCTAGCACGTCCCTGCCTGTATATTTTGAGGTGAGTGAAAACTCTTGAATTATTATGATGCAACATTGGCAGGAACGAATCACATGATATATCCTGTCGAAACTGCTGGCTCATGATTATGCATCGGGATTTAACCTCTGTTGCCCCTAAGTTGAATATGTATCCATCCATATGTCACGCTAATTTAAGTGCGTGATAATGGCAACTCACTAAGTCATTCATATGACATTTACCTATCTGCTTTCCTTTTTTCTTTCTTTTTTTTCTGTTTATATTTTCTTTGGTTTTGTTTTTGACAGACTTGTTTTAGTACATTGCTATTTTCAGAACAGTTATTTTAAACAAATAATGGCCCTCTGGCTGTTAGAAACCCGTTCATTCATATATCTAGAATTCATCTCAATATTTGTATTTTATACACTTTCGTGATCACTCTCAAAGTCACACAGTGAGTTACTTGCTTGTACATTCAAGTTTACTTGTGTTTCTTCAAAGAAAAAACTTATCAAACCGTTAAAAATTGTATATATATTTCAGAATAGTCGTAAACATTTTATAGTATCTCATCATACTGTAGGTGATGCCATTAAATTATTCGTTTGATGTGATGAAACTATTTTCATGAAATGATTGAATAAATCTAAGAGAATGTTTGACACAGTGTCTCAAACGAAGCATATTTGGCGCTATTTTGTGTTCTTTAAGAAGAAACAGTCGACATCAAAATTTGAAATGAAAATATTTGTTCCCACACGGAAGCCCAGTGGTGAAGTGGAGAAGTACACCTGCTGTAGTGTGGATGGTTAATCGGTTCACCTCACAGCACACCCGTTGGGAACCTGTTCTAATTATAGGAGAAATTATGATTCATGAGTTTGATTCATGCAAACGTAAAGCCAAGTCATGTCTTTTTCCAATGAGCATGATTCATCGCCCAGCATAAACACAACGTAACAAGACTCAACACGTACATTTACCACTGTCTGTGACCAAATACCTCTCACAGTGCAGGGACTGCGAGCTTCAGTGTGGCCGGTCGAGAGGTCGAAGGGGTGTTCATAATAGAGCTGCTTCACAGTTTTCACGGAAAAGAGCGAGAAAGGTGCATATGGCGAAATAGAGCGAAACGAAACTACAAACGTCAAACGATTTGGGACCATTCATTTTCACCCATTTTAGGGAACAAGAAGAATGTAGTTTTGCACTTCGCTTATGTCTACATTTACCAAAAGCATATTCCTGCTCGATTGTTGTTAAACAAAAAACGCACAGCAAACTAAATGTTAATTATGATGCAATTTATATCCTGATTTCGATCGTGGTATACTGCCCCACCACTTTTATGCCCATGTACCGGCTTGAATGTTTGTCAAACACCGTAGTCCCCTATCCATAATTTCGGTCATACCTTAGCGTTACCACTTATGACATGCGCGGCTCTTTATATTTCACCAGTGACACACATGTGTAATTCAGGTTGCCCGAGAGCGAAATTTCAATGAATTGCATGGCAGAGCGAGAAAACACACAAGTAAATGAGCAATGTTAGTTTTGAGTAGATTTTTCCCAGCCACACAATATGCATAAACATGTAGAACTACTGGCAGCGTTGTAATAGAGCGTGTGTCTTTGAAACAGAAGGTAGTGGGTTTGAATCTAGTGGTCGTCCTTTTTTCGATTATAGGGCCCATATTTATTTTTTTTAATGTCAACGATATATATACATATATTTATATCGCTGAAGACCCTTTAATTTATTTGGGCTGATACAGCCTATGTCAAAATTTTACAGAGGAACGTGTGCAATATAGACAATAGTAATTCCATATGTATATAGGTTAGACAGGGACAGGTTAGCTAATGGAGAGTAAAGAGTTCGAAATGCGGAATAGGATACTGACTACTAGGAAGTGGTTCTGGGCAAAAAGACACAAATACAAATATGTATATATATATATATATATATATATATATATATATATATATATATATATATATATGTATATATATATATATATGTATATATATATGTATATATATATGTATATATATATATATATATTTATTCATATATAAATGGACAGCTGATTTTAAATTGGACCAAAATTTTAACATCAATTTCAACATCTCGAGAGGGGTTTATATTGGTTTACCCTGCTCCCCGATCGTTTTTTTTTCTTTCAAGAAATAAAATAAGTTTAAACCTTCATCAAGAAACGTAACTTATAAACATAATTTGTACATATCTAATTTTGGGGGACCCACAAGTCTAACTTGTTTTTTTAATCCTTTGTCACAGTTTAACTAAGTTTATTTATCTGTTATTGTTTACTAATTATGCACAATTTAGCGCGTCATGGCAGATCTATAAATTCTTTTTATTTATTTATTTATTTATTTATTTATTTATTTATTTATTTATTTTTTTATTTATTTATTTATTTATTTATTTATTTATTTATTTATTTATTAACTATCTATCTATCTATCTATCTATCTATCTATCTATCTATGTATTTATTTATTTGTTCGTTCGTTCGTTCGTCCGTTCATTTATTTAGTTTGTTTGTTTGTATTGAATGACATTTCCAATTTTTGTTGTATTAATATTAAAAGTGCTGTTATCGACCAGTACTCACTTTTTTCACGAATAACAGCCTTTCAATTTTTATCCCGTGTTGCAACTCTATGTTAAACAAAATTTAACTTCATGTTGCTTCCAATTACTTTGTGATATGTGATGCTTGGGAGCAGAATTATCAGAAGTTCGGTTGTTTCTCAATCCCTTTTCTTGCACTTTCAAACAAAAGTATGTTTAAAATAATGTTAAGTGTCCAATGAAACTAATCCCTTGTATAATGACATGGTTTCCTATTATCATTAAGCTTGCAACGAGGCAAGCAAGATACTTACCCAGTCTTGAATTCAACACAGAGAGACTCTTAAGAACCAGATGATGATGATGATGATGATGATGATGATGATGATGATGATGATAATTATAGATTGCACACCCATTATTTTTTGGAAAATAAAATACAGCAAATAGATCTAAAAAAATATAATAAGGACGACCGTCATTTTGTTGAAGGTACGTTCTCCATGGTACAATAGATTTCGTGTGTGATGGTAGTAAATAAATAAATGAATGAATGAATG
>OZ026616.1:33057327-33111429 GCA_964020975.1 Hermodice carunculata | reverse complement strand
TGCAAAGTCTCTCTCTCTCTCTCTCTCTCTCTCTCTCTCTCTCTCTCTCTCTCTCTCTCTCTCTCTCTCTCTCTCAATATGTTAAAAGACTCTACATAGACCAATACACTGAAACCTGTACTATTCCAATTTGTTTTGTTTGTAATGAGGATTCATAAAATATATTTTAATGTAATTATGTTATCTTTGTCTGAGTCTGTTCAACTGTCCTAACACACATGTGGTGCTTTGTTCAGAAGCAAGGTGTTAACTTACCAAGTAAATTTATTTAGGTGGCCCATGCAAGAGCGGATGTTTTCATCCTTAGCTGGGTCATCCTGACTATCTGTTCGCTGTGGTAATAATATACTACTTCTCCTACTTTTTGTTTTGCATTTGTTTATATATATATATATATATATATATATATATATATATTTCTGTCATTATTGCCTAACAATTGAAATGTATTGAATTTATTTTTGAATAAAAGAATCTAAATCTGAATCTGAATCATGATCAGAGAGCGTCAAATAAATACTTCAAAAGTTTTATGACAAGTTTCTAAATAATGAGAGGAAGCTGGTTTTTAATAGGAACATAATCCTTTTTAATGTGCATCTTTAATGAAATTTGTTTCTTTTTTATAATTTTTTAATTGACAACAGAAAATTATAATGTTCATAATTACATTGGATTTATACATTATCTGAATCTGGCTTGATTCCTTTCACGCTCTCGGTCAATGATTAAGAATTCAACCATAGAACTAAACTTACATTAATTTTATTCTCTCCCCAAACCTATCACCATCATTTTTTTCTGTGAATATTCAATTTATCATTATTTTTCGCAATCTCTGATGAAAATTTGATGAAGTTGCGATAGATCCTCGTTGAGATATTATGGTAACATTGTCTAGTTGTACGCCACTCAGACGGCCTTGAAATAATTAATTTTAAAGTTTCATACACAGTTTATAAATACCAAGAGGATGCTTTTTTCTAAGAGGAACCTGGTCCATCAGAAGATGCATCTCTGAGAAAAAAATTGTAGATGTGCGATCAAAATTGTTTGAGTTATCGCGGTAGCATCGTCAGGGTTGACACCACTCAGACGGCCTTCAAATAAATACTTTAAAAGTTTCATAAAAAGTTTAGAAATAATCAGAGGAAGCCCGTTTTCGATAGAAACCTGGTCCATTATAAGGTTCTTCTGTGAAAAATGTTTAGTAAAGCTATGGTGAATATTTTTGGAGATAATATAGTAACATCGTCCTTCAGACGGCCTTGAAATAAATTCTTAAAAAGTTTGATTTAAAGTTGAACAATAACAAGAGAAAGCTAGTTTTCAATAGCAAACTGGTCCATTGCAAGTTGCATCTCCGATAAAAATTTGGTACAACTATGGTGAATATTTTTTTAAATATCAAGGTAACATTGACAAGACGGATGAACCGATGGACTGACGATGTAGATGACAATACCCTCCAGCACTTTATGTGCCGAATGTAAAACATACCAACTCTATTAGCCTATTCTCAGCCAGAGTGGGATAAACACCCAGGTAAATATCAAATCTGGGCAGTATCTAACAGAATGGAAACTTTTGTAGTCAGAATTTATGTGTTTATAAAATGAAATTTACTAAATTTGGTCGTAAGGTTTCCCCCAACCCTCAACCCAGTACATTCATCCCACCTAATACTAATGCAAGGTGCATCTCAGTTTATCCTACTAGCTGGTCATTGCCATGTACAACACATATAGAACAGTTCACATATCACTTGTGTACTACAGTTTGATCTTGGTGAACGTCTTGCCTGTGGCTCAACTGCCATAAATGATAGATTTTGGATGAAGTACCAGAGGTAGATCCAACATATTGATGACTCTGGAATTATGATGAACTGCTTTCATCTTCATTGTCCAAATGAACAAGCCAACTGCAATTGCAGACTACCACTGTCTATGGCAATCACCAGATACGGCCAGCTTCCACTGTGTAGGAGAGTCACCAGCTGGACACTAAAACTCACAATATGAGAGTGACAATGATGAAGATGAGAACGATGATAGTTAAAATAGCTATCTGAATCACACAAGTATAACCTTGGTAATGGAGATGACGATGTCATTTAATGTAGCAATACACTTTAATGTGTCATAATATTGTTTCAATGTTTACTCACAATACGAGTGTGACAATGATGAAGATAAGAACGATGATAGTTAACTTATCCTAATCATACAAATATGAACTGGGTAATGGAGGTGATGATGTCATTTATTGTAGCAATACACTTTAATGTGTCATACATAATATTGTTTCAATATTAACTCACAATATAGGAGTGACAATGATGAAGATGAGAATGATGATAGTTAAAATAATTATCCTAATCATACAAATATGAACTATATAATGGAGGTGATGAAGCCATTTATTGTAGCAATACACTTGTTTCATAATACTGTTCCAATGTAAACTCACAATATGAGAATGACAATGATGACGGTGAAAATGATAATAACTTAAAATAGGTCCCCAGTCACATTGGTATGAACTTGGTAAGGGAGGTGATGATGCCCTTTGTTGTAGTAATATACTGGTGTCATAATATTGTTTCAAAATAAAGTCATTTATCTCGGTTCGGTTTACATTCTTTTGATCCAATGATTTGATACTTTTAAGACACATATGAGCCTAAATTGACTAAGATTCAATTTCAAGATAAAAATCCAACTTTATAGCTGGGATGTATGAAAATAAATACCCAAATAAGGTGCTTTATACTGCAAGGACCTTTAAGGGACCTGTAATTGGACAAAAATTAGAAATTTGGCATCCATTTTGAAAAAATGGGGGCCATTTTGAATCTAACAGGTTGGCAAAGTGCCAACATGTTCTTTTCTGTTATTTCAGATGTATTTAACATTTCTGAGTAGGTTTTATAAAATCTTCATCAAAAGCCCACGGGACTCCATATGCCCCCACACTAAAACACAAAACCCCAGATTTCTTCGAAAAACAAAATGTCTGGACTCGCGCTCAGACATAATGAAGGCTGTATTCAATACAAATAGGCGCATTTACATGCTTTCAGTTTCTTACCCAGTACGCTTGCATTCAAATTTGCCAGTGTTCCAATAACCTAAAGTCAATAATGCATTTTGGTGCCTCCACTGTGAATCTTGCTATTTCGTTACACTAAGAGTATGCCAGTTGGTCAAGTGCTGCAACACCACTTTTAGTCTTTCGTGAAATGCTAGGGCGATGCATTGTTGAGCATAACTGTCATTGCCTCTATACCATTTGACGAAACAAGCAGGAGCTTTTTCTTACTACTCTAAGTTAAATGTATAGTAGGCATGTGTTATGTAATAAACTAATATAGCATGAAAAATGCAATATGACAAGCTTTGCCAGAGTTGACATCGTCTCCTCGTTGGATTGGCCTACACGCTTCGGTTTAGTGGTAAAGGTAACCTGTTCTGGTATATTACGTTGAAACAAAGAACGTGACATGTGCTTAACATTAACCCAACGCCAGTAACGTTCGTCCAGTATATGGTGACAGTAGCGGTTGTGCTTGCACTGCCATGTTGTCAATTGACTACAACTTCACGCATTGTATTATATGAGGCTTACTTTAACGATTAAGGTCTGGATTAGCAGCAACTTGTTCGCAAGAGCATTCCCCTACATTGAAGCTTTGTTGCACAAATAGCTAGAGCATAACCTATGATTTAGAAAAAAATGAGCATTTAGTCTAATAACGTGAGCCATTATCGTGCCATACTATCATTCAATTTAACCCTTTTGGTGCCATATTTTTCGTTGAGTCAACGCTAATCTCAGTACGCTTCGGGCGCATTGAAGAACGCTGTTGTCTTCAATCATTAAATTCTATGTACCTACAGGCATGCTGGTACACGAATGAAATAGGTTTTCAACTGGAATGTGAATCAAGCATCCTTATTATAGCAGTTCGTCTAAAGTAATCCGTTTTTTTTTTTTGTTTTTTTGTTTTTTTGTTTTTTTGTTTGTTTTTTGGTTGCAGTTGGCATAAAAGGAGATTTATATCACATGCAACCAAGGCTGTATAATTTGCTTCAATATTTTATATAGTGATTTCACCAGGTTCAAAATATTTGAATGTCAGAGCTATATGAGGTTTTTAATTTAATAGGACTATAAAAAAAACAACATATTATGAGGATTGCAAATTCGCTACTAAATTACCCATCATTCTTATTTTCCAATTAACACATTGGATTCCCAGAGCTGTTGTGAAGTTTAACGGTATTGAGGCTCCAGACATATTAATTAGATTACAATTAAGCAGCCAAATTGCACCAAATTCAAATCTTGTCGATTAACTCGTTAGACCTACTACCCATAAATACACGGCAATGCGTTCATTCTAACTACCATTTTGAGGTCAAATGTTGCTTGTAATCAGGGAAAATTGTAACTGCAAGGTACATCTTCCTGCCATATATTAATTCGGTAATCGATGAACGGGCCTAATTAATGCGCAGAAAAAAGCACCAGCGTTAGAAAAAGAGGCAAATCAGCTCAGGTCTTACGGCGAGAGAGAGAGAGAGAGAGGAGAGAGTGAGAGAGAGAGAGAGAGAGAGAGAGAGAGAGAGAGAGAGAGAGAGAGAAGAAGAGAGAGAGAGAGAGAGAGAGAGAGAGAGAGAGAGAGAGAGAGAGAGAGAGAGAGAGAGAGAGAGAGAGAGAGAGAGAGAGAGAGAGAGAGAGAGAGAGAGAGAGAGAGAGAGAGAGAGATTATTGGCACGGGAAAGCAGAAATCATGTGTCAATAGCTCATGTCCGAAATGGCATCGGTACACAGGTGAAGAAGTAGATCAATATACTTTAGCGGAAAAACCTGATCGTGATATGCATGTTATATGAAAAGGTAATCGTTGATGGACTGCAAGCCACGGCCATCGAAACGGGCCACGGTTGTGTCAAAGTTTCGGTTTAACACTGGGACAAATATCAATGTATGGATCCAAATATTGCCCGGACACAAACATCGAAGGAATTTTAGTACTCTTCTCCTTTCAAATTAACCCTCAAAAACACTACCCCATTGAGTACATAGGTGTAGCATGCGGAGTTGTCTTAACATTGCTGTTTATATATACAACATATAGAAAAATAACAGCGATATTTATGTTGTTTGTATGAATATGCGGGATTGGTTCCGGACAGCACATATCAACAAAACGTCTGTCACAAAGTGTACCAAGTCATCTTTATTACTGTCTTATTCCTGTTGTGGTAATATCTAATGGTGTTAGTTGCTTTCTTAACCTGAAGAGGTTTGAAGTCAATAACAATGCAATTACATTTACAATACACTGCAACACATAGTCGTGGATGTATTTGAAGATGTCATCTCTAATTATGTGCATTGTGACCAACTTTGGGGTGTTTTACTGCAGCCTAGTCATTTCTTTTGTCTGGCTATGCACCCTTGCTATTCAGCAATCGGCGAACGTAGCAGCTTGCTTCTTCGATAATAAACATTATATGCAATGACAAGAACTAAGATTCTTGAGTTATACATGAGGCATTTAAACAAACTCTATCTGGTACGTGAGGAAAAAGGACAGCCGTTCGATAGTTTTGAGTCGAGCCAAAATAAACATACTTTTATACCAACACTCTCCCACCAAATGCTGATTTTACTGTCGGTTTTTGAATTTTTGTTATTATAATCTCGAGGAAGTGAATCAATAACTAATAATTTTACGTAAGTACCTGTTGTCAATTTTTTTCATTTTTTTTATTTTACAGACATTCTTTTTTTTAAATCGTAAAACCTCATTTGTATGGGACAACATAAATTTCATTTTCGCTGTTTCAAGAATAAGGGACACTCAGCATGTGACAACTACGGAGCAAAATAAAATTAAACAGAATCATACTCATGCTACAGTCAATTCCATTTTCATTTATTCCAGAAAGGAAAGCGCCACAGCATCGTCATGGTAAACTTTGTTGATCTCAATAATTGTCACGGCGACATTGAAGACTTACTTTTGAGTTAACTTATAGTTACGTTGAAAAAATATATTATCATAGATAAAATAATTAATTTGGTTTTAAGATGGCACTCCACCGAAGCATTACTGTACCGAATCCACCATCATCTGATGAGAAACGTAATCAAAGAAAATTCTACTGAAATTAACTAGTTCCACTGGAACATTGGCCGCTATGCGCATAGAACATGGGACAGTTCAAGCCAATAAGCCCAAGGGGAGGGGGGGATACAGAATCTACTAATGCATCTTGCAGAAAAATTATCCATCTGCAATTTGCTGACAGCAGCGTACGTTGTCATGGGCCCTTGTGATCGGATCCATTTGAGTGCCATTGGCTATTACCAATGGGAAGTTTACTCGCGTGACACAAGTAAATGCAAACTGATTTATCATTTTACTAAAAAGACTGAAAAATAGGTTATTATGTCCCTTCCGTTGACATTATATAACGGGCATTGGAGATCAATACTTGTCATCAGTCATTGGTATTCAAAAAGGGGTTCTTACGATTCCAACAAAACACTATTCTTTGCCTCCTTATCTTGCATTCTATGCCCTTGACGTTTTGATGCCACTCAACAGCAAACAATCCGTTCAGTC
This sequence comes from Hermodice carunculata, assembly GCA_964020975.1. Classification (NCBI taxonomy): domain Eukaryota; kingdom Metazoa; phylum Annelida; class Polychaeta; order Eunicida; family Amphinomidae; genus Hermodice; species Hermodice carunculata. The sequence continues at coordinate 33,104,786 of OZ026616.1, read as the reverse complement.
TAAGGCACGTCAAAGGCCACCATTGTGGTACAAATGATACTTAGAGCTGGGATCCAGCTGACATGGCAAGTTCTCGATATTACAAATAGCAAGCATTAAAGGCCGTGCGCAAAGGCAGCCCTGTGTAAACAATTATTTCTGATGAGGGGTACAGTCATAATTAAGATGAATCACACTAATTTGATTAAAATTTTGAACACCATTTAGCGGTCTATATGTGTGTTGTTCGTGATAGTATTTTATTCAGTTTACAAGAAGCCAAAAACTATGCAGAAAATGCTCTCATCAATATATGTTCAGGTTCAGAAGAGATAAATAATAATAACAATAGCAAAAGCAAAAAAAAAAAAAAAAAAAAAAAAAAAAAAAAAAAAAAAAAAAATTAATTGACGTATTTGTTAGCTATTGGCGAGAAATAGTTTTCCACATAAATGTGAAAATAAATAAATATATGAATAAATAAATAAATAAATAAATAAATAAATAAATAAATAAATAAATAGATAAAAGTTAAAAAGAAAAAAAAAATCTCCAGAAAATATTGATATATTCACCCCGGATCAACTGCATTGGAAAGTAGATTAAACGAGTAAATTTAGAACGTATTCATAAACGATGACAAATAAATGTATGAACAAAAGAATAAATTAACTAGTGTGTGCAAATACAAATGCGCTCACACAGAGGAGAGGGTGCGCTATGGTGCATGTAGTCTTGCCGTTCCACTTCATATATAAGGTCAACATACTTGCTTCGGACAGACATATTCCACAAGCAATCCTTATTTTGCTTAAGTTCTTCAAAACCTCATCAACTGTCAAAAGCAGAGTCCTCTGTAGCCATATATATCGGATATCGTTTCGATAGGTGAATGGTTTCAAATAATAACATGGCGACCAATAACACAATATTTGTTGCTTGGTACCATACACTATGTGCCTCAGTCATTACATAGACCTTTTTATAGATTCCCAGGTAGCCAGATTAAAATGGCGCCGCATTTTGTTATGTAATTCCTCAAGAGTCGAAAAAGTTGACTCTCTTTCTTACGATTAAACCGAGTCTTCATGAATATTCTGAATTAACACCAGCATAGCACGGCATGGACTGCTTTTCTAGCAATTGCTGGTAATACTGGGACCATTTCATTTGACCGCACACTTACAGTGAACCCAGGTAGGTCATACTATTCACCAGCCTCGTTTAAGTTCAAGTTGACTGAGCATTCCTAACGATAATTTGATGAGAAATCGACTACAGAAAATTTCCTTTAACAGTAAGCAAGGCTATCGAGCATCTCCTATTAGCCAGGATATCGGACATCTGCGCCTAGGTTGTCTCAAAACAGTATGCATATTAAAACGGCTGCTCATCTTTACCGGGAGTTTAAACAGGCATGTTGACAACATGAACTGAGCTTTCTAATGCACTGCAGATTCACCATTAGCTTGTAATAACATACAGGATGTTAAATCTCAGGCTTTGCTAATCTCCATGTCAAGCAGATCAGCGCAGTTCCCATGCTACAACGCAAAATTCTTCATTTTGATAATGTCGGCTTGATTGTAATCTTGAGGCAAATGAAGAGGGCTCCCCTGTGGTTTCCCTGTTGGTAAATCTAACATAATTCCAAACCGTGAACCTAAGCTTCAGTAAGATACACAGACACAAACACACACACACACACACACACACACACACACACACACACACACACACACACACACACACACACACACACACACACACACATATATATATATATATATATATATATATATATATATATATATATATATATCGGAGAGTCATAATAAAATTTGTATTGTTTGCAAGTTCCTTTAGCAGTGATGCTGAGCTCTCGGGGTTTTTAATTGATGGTGTGGCAAGTATAGTAGCATGAAACGAAATGGCAAGAATGGAGCTTGCGTATGAAAATAATGATATAAATTGATGTGTAAAACTTAAAGATTGACACAACACGTCTGACTAATGACTTCATACAATTTACAAGGAAAAGTTACATCTTATATTTTCAATTTTTTTGTTGATCAAAACTGTTTAAATTGGTATTGAACAATCTATTTCAAAAGTAAGTCTCTAAATTGTGTGTATTATGCATCTGCTGCATTAATTAAACAATAACAATTCAAGTAAAAGTATTGTAACTCAAATAGCTTGGGAATTAGATTGCATAGTACCCATAAAGCAATTTTTTTTTTTTTTTGTCGAAACACTCGTTATTCAGCGGCAGGTATATTGAAAATATTGATTGCACTAGCCGTGAAAATATATAAAAAAATAAATAAATAAGCAAGTGTCTGAACAAATTTATCCTGATGATAGCAATTTGCACTGTGATGATTCTGGTAACAGCACATGTCAGGTGGCTAGTTGCAATGAGATATTAAATTTCTAATGACATGCATTTACTCTAAATTCACAATAAAATAGCTGATTTTAACATTGACGTTGTTAACTATCCATTACTATATAATATATTTGACGCCGTGAGATGTAACGTATTTTTGTTACATATATTGAATTTTGGTTCACATTTAATGACTTGTCATTTACAATTTCAGCCGTCTGGACTAAACGTGATTTCAGGGATTACCAAGAGATGCTTTCTCCGTAATATGTACATAGATAGGTAAGGTCATGATCAGCTGGTTCATGTGGGTTCTCAGCAAAGGGCTCTGCAGGCAGGCGGGCTGGGTATGTCCCTTTCCATTAGTTTCTATTGTAATTTGCACCTATGTCACTTTAAAGCAGCTCTACCTAGAAAGACCAAATTCCTTGTGGCAAATGGAGGTGTTTAGCTAAAATACCCTGTAAATTTGGTAGCTTTTGCTGTAAAACTATTTAACAAACCGAATGTTACTTTAACATAGAATCTTATTAGAATATACACCTCTAGGCCATAAGAATGTTGTGTATTTGGCTGCATATTCAGCCAATACACACACAATTGCTGATTGCACCCTCTCCTATTGGTACCACATGATGGTTCCAGTCTCTTATCTAGGAGGCTATATAGAGACTATAGCCTCCTTGCTCTTATTAATAGACTTGACTTATTTATCCGGGGTTTTAAGGCTTAGCTAGAGCAGACTTTAATGTACTGGCTGCTGTATGCATATGCTAATTGGACAGAGAAAATCTGCTACTCGCAGCAGGATGTTGGCTGGAGACCTTTTTCTTGATTGCAAATGCATATAAGCATATCTTTCAAATCATTCTTTGACAGGAGGACGGCGGATTCATGTATTGAGCATGGTTAAATAAGTTTTTATGATTAATGTAAATAAACGTCCAGAATGCGAAAAAAAGCTTTGAAAAGACATTTGCAAAACATGCAAGATGCTACATATATTTAGAAAATTTCATTTGTTTGGTAGGAAAGGTATATTTGGCTAAAGGATAGTTCCATTGCTTAGCTACCGAGGGCTTGGCAGCTTTTCATATCAGCCTCAAACATCATAATCATGCCAGGACATCGTTTATGTTTGTACTGTTTTCAAGGATCTTTTAAATAATAAACATATGTAATGTATTTGTGTCTTTTTGTCCAAAACCACTTCCTAGTAGTCATAACCCCATTCCGCAGTCCGAACCGGTTACTCTCCATAAGCCTACCTGTCACTGTGTAACCTTTTTACGTACTATTGTCCATATTGCACACGTTCCTCTGTAGCAATTCGACATAGGCTGTATTCGCCCAAATAAATTAAAGGGTCTTCAGCAGGTAACTACTCCGAACATGTTTCGGAGCCTATGTCCATACATGTCTGTCTGAGTAGCGGCTCCTTGTCTAGGCTAATTATTCAGGAAAGGCAACCTAAATAATAATGAATAAATATGAACGTGGCATTATGAATTGACTACATAGGCGAAGTTTTGCGTATGAATGCAGAGCTTCATTATGAAAGAAGAAAAGCCGTCAAACATAACATAATTACCAAATTTGTATAGTAAAGGTTCAGATAAGAACGATTTGACTTACCCTGGACCAGCATGTACCTTTTCTACCTGGATAGCCTATCCTAGTTAAAGCACCTGCCATTGTAAAACTGAAGTGGAAACAAACTGGGGCATTATATTCAGTCTCAGTGACCGTAGAATAAACAGTTGCAGCTAGACCACCTATACAGACCAAGGGACGTCCTAACAAGTACTGCAACAATGGACATCCTGCAACAGAAATGTAAAACAAACCCCATGATGACATCTATTCCTCACTTTGAAAGTTTCCACACAGTCATGCTATATTTCACTGCTAACCCTGAGTCAATGTTTCAACACAATGTGTCTGGTTTGTGACATTTGACAAAATACTCTCCATTTTGAGTATTTTTTGATATTGAGTAAATGCGCATTTGAGCATGTCAGAAAATATCGAAAGTCATTAGCACTAATATCCAAAACATATTATCAAAACATGTTTTCTCCTAACACGGTTTTAAGTACAATAAGCCAAACTTGTAACTGTCTTCGGCCGCTGCTTGCTACCGAAAGCCCCTCCCCCCCCCCCGCAGGGGGGGGGGGGGCAACCTGACAGAAAACATGTCAGCCTAAAATGTCTGAAAGTGAATAATAAAACAGAATGGTGCCAAATGATAAATTAAGTACCAAAACAGGCAAGTCTAAAATCTGTAAAATCATTGTAGCCAAACTATCTAAAATACAAAGTTTTACTTAATACTCCAAACAAACAGCAAAACCAACTAACTTTCCATTCTGTACAAATGTTTTTTTCAGCTGATTTGGTTTTGCTGACAGCTTTGAAAATTTGTTTGTGTTGCACAAAATTTGTTTGGATATTAACAGCAAAATTTGAAGGGCAAGTCAGAAAAGAATAAAAGTCATCATATATATATATATATATATATATATATATAAGTTAAGTGAATATAATCAAAATAAAGTATTTTTAACCAGATATTTAGCACAATTAGGCAAGCTGGTAACTGTCGTAGGTCACTGCTTACTACCGATAACCCCTGTCGACTTAACATACCAGAAAACAAGCTAGCGTAAAATGTCTGAAAGGTGACTATTTAAACAGATTGATGCCAAAAGATAAAATTAAGTAGCAAAACTGGCAAGACTAAAATCTCCAAAGTTATTGAAACCAAACTTTCTAACCATCTCTGGATTTTTACAGAAAAAAAAGGAGAAATATTTGATCAAACGTCATCTTTGAATCTTCTTGACTCAAGTTTATGATAAATAAATTAGGTTCTAGATGCAAAGTCCTGAAATTTTAGACAAATACGACAAAATCTCAAAATCTGTGACAAAAATGTATTATAGTCAAAGGTGTCCGAAAAATATCTGTCCGGGAATGGAATATTACTTATGAGATGACTCGTGGGATTCTATGCTTTCTTGAACATTTAAATTTTCTTACAAAAATACTTCTGGAAACCATACTTGAAATGTGACTGCTATGCTTACAAATTTTGGCTATTGTAATGCAAACTGACTTCTGTTCTTGCAAATTTTGAGTATGGTTTGTGTTTGAGGCCTGATGCCACTTCCTTCTTCCTGATGTTTAACATTTGGACGAGCGTACTTGCAAACTTTGACTGTGTATTGACTTTTCACCACTAAATTTGCTCATTCAAATACTTTTCTTCTTGAAATACTCTCAGTCTATCTCCTTTAAAACAACATCATGCCTTTAACTACGTGTCTTAAACACATCGACTTGTATAATCATGTTGTTGGGACTCTTGTTTATCGCCATTTTCTGATGGATTGATGTTGGTTTTAATGTCACTTTGTGGACTTATATAGATGATGCTCATTGTTGTGAGGGTAGTTGCAACTAGTATATTTTAAATGCTGAATTTTATTGATATTTTTAACAAATTATGAACCTGTTCTTGCGAATTCTCCGATGTGCTGCAAATATTGGTCTCTTTTCATGAATTGTACGGTCCTATATGCACATGAATGGTGCCCCTGTTCAAGCTTATTTATTGAAGTAGGCCTATAGTTTAAAACAAAACTTTTTGCATTCTGTCATGTTAAAACTAGATATGGCTTTTTTGACCCTATGGACCTTTGCACATACGTTTTGGACTCTTTTGGGTCAAGAGGAACTATAAATTATGTGATTCAACTATACATACAAAGTGACATTGCTTTTGGCAGGAATTGACTTGGATTTGTTTCATTAGGACTACGTTTTCGATATGGTAATGACTATATCAATAATGTCTAATTTAACTTATTCAAAGCTAAACTCATCTATTTTGTGACAGACTTTAATACAAAACCTGTCATTAGTGATCCGAATATTCAAGCCCAGAACAACATCTCTGAAACCATCTGAATTGCTACCCTTAAAAAGGATGTCTTTTGGGTAAATTTCTTTAGAAATGTCACTGAAATTTTGTACATTGCCACAAGCAATACCATCAATGTATCTTGCGTTGTTTTATAATTTTGTAGCCATTTAAAAGTGACAATTTCCTTCAAAAATATAATCCAAAAGCAGCGCTTGAGGCTAACGCTGAACCATTTTCACTGTTTTTCATACTGCTTATGATTAGTTTTGGGATTTATCAGTAATTTAGAAAGTCCATCTTGTCATTTATCAATAATCATGTCCACAACCCTTATCCTGATTCGTCATTGATAGGTCCATCGAGTAACAATATTAGCAATAGCTAAAGCAAAACCAAAATGGGTGCAACACTAAAAACGCAACCTGGAATTCCAGTATGCTTTGCAAATCATAGATCAGGGACCAGCCTGGATTATATATATATATATATATATATATATATATATATATATATATATATATATATATATATATATATATATATATATATATATATATATAAGTGCCTTGTTGGTTAAACACCAAGCTATGACAAAAATAGCTATCAGCAATACACACTCGAGCATGGCATCCTATAAGGTTTAGAGACCGAAAAGGTAGATTCCAGGTGTATAACATAGACAGATGTAGCGGGTTATAGGGAATATAAATTGAGTGAAATTCTATTGAAATATACACGCAAACTGGAATTCCAGTATGCTTTGAAAATCATAGATCAAGGACCAGCCGGGATTATTTATATATATATGTATATATATATATATATATATATGTATATATATATATATATATATATATATATATATATATATATATATATATATATATATGTATGTGTGTGTGTATATATGTATATATATATATATATATATATATATATATATATATATATATATATATAAGTGCCTTGTTGGTTAAACACCAAGCTGTGACAAAAATAGCAATCAGCAATACACACTCGAGCATGGCATCCTATAAAGTTTAGAGACCGAAAAGGTAGAGAACCCGGCTAACGGATTCCGGGTGTATAAAATAGACAGATGTAGCGGGATATAGGGAATATAAATTGAGTGAAATTCTATTGAAATATACATATGTTTCGTCGCGGAATCACGGTGGACAGCATGCAAAGATGTGTAACTCTGTGTAAAAAGGTTCCCTTCTACGATTGGCCGTTTTACGAGTTTTCCACCCACGGTGGCAATCCACTGTATGGCCATTTTCCAATAGCTAAAAAACAATATATGGATGTACCACCAAAACACAATTGTGTTAGAAAGTTCCTCGGTAAGTCAAAATTTCAAAACTTCTACTTGTTCCAAAGCAACTCTGAATGACTCGAAACCTAAATACCAGGAACATTTGTATTTTTAAAATGACAAAACTTTGTAAGTATTTGTGTTGACTGGATGTGTTAGGAGACAGGCGGAATAACACCACGTATTGCTTGTGTTTTAAGGCATCCAAGATGAAGCCCTCTCTTGTCGCTGCTTTTTGAAAGTATTTTCAATGGCTAATTAAAAAGAAAAAAGAGTAAGCATCAAAAGCATTACGCGAAATTTGATATTTTAAGTTATGTTCCACGTTACGTATCAAGGATGTGCATAAAGTAAGTATCCGTGCAAGAATAGCAGTGAGAAAGATCTTATACAAATGTTACAGTTTTTTTATTTGTTATTTAGGTCTCGGCCCGTGCTTGTAAATGGCCTCAGCGGCACGCTTCTGAAGTATCGTATCACAAAACGGCATAATCTATCACGACTTAGAACGAAATGTATAAAACGTGCAACAATAATGTGTACAGAGATGACGCTCTGTGTATGCCCGACCAAAGTCGTATGGTATGGTTACCCTCAGGTGTAAACAGGTGCCTCCAGTTGCGCCACAGGTAACAATTTAAATGGATGACAAAGGAGAAAATGTGATTAAATGGAAGTAATATATTTCAAAGTTCATATTTCAACAAACAATTCAGTTACCTAAACTGGAAACTTGCCCCCCCCCCCCCGTTTTATTTGGAAATGCTGACCACGTCAACGGAGCTGAAGAGACTGGTCAGTAAAGACAACACGCCTGATAATGAAATGAATCCACAAACACAGCTAACTGTCGGGAGTGCTTTAGGGCACCCCATCCCAAGTCGCAAGGAGTGCGCCACCCAATTTACTGAACGGACCTTCTGCAGCACTTTTGTAAAAGTTTCGATCGTTGCATTTTTGATGTTTAATGATTTCTGCACTTCCGAGATGTTTACCGAAAGGCGATTTCCTTTTTTTTCTATCAGTTTACATCCCACGTATTTCCACGACCTTGTCATTGTTTTTTTTTGTTTGTTTTGTTTTTTGTTCGTTTTTGTTTTTGTTTTTGTTTGTTTGTTGTTTTTTGTTTGTTTGTTTGTTTTTTGTTTGTTTTGTTTGTTTGTTTGTTTTTTTTTTCTTGTTGATTTTTTTTTATCATGATGCACTGAATGACGCCATTAAACATGTTCATTAATTTTTTTCGTCAATAAGTGCAGGAATGCTTGACTAAACCTTCGTTGTAGATGAATGAACTTCTCGTGTTTCTTGCACAGCTCACCGATGATCACTGAAATAAAGACTGTTTCTATATCTTTATTTGCCACAATTCACCATGGACATCTAATGTTCGTTTCCATCCTAACCACACGCATTTTACTCCACTTTTCGCCGTTCTGTCGGTCCCTTTGGGTTTGGGGCCGTTGTTGTTTCTGAAAAGAACTTGGACTCAATTAACGTATTCCTGTAAGGCATATTGATCAAATCCCTGGGGCTAGGAGAAATCGTGCAAGTTTGGGCAAGGTTTTATATATAAACATTTGAGCCATTTTATCAAAGCGCAAAATTAATACATATCTACAGGCAAATCTCTTTCAAGGAAAAGGATTATTTTTAAAATGCAGTTAGCGAACTTTGTTTTGACCTTTCAGGAAAGTTACCTACTGATGCTTAATAAGCTGATGCATGATTGCTCAAAGGTTTACAGAAAATAGTGCTGGATAGACCTACACACGTATGCATCGCAAAAACGCTTCTATCGGCCGAACAACTTATTTCGTAGTAGCCTAGCCCTGTGATAAAATGTTCATAATAACCATTTCGTTGTTTGTATTAGAGAAAAATGTAACCATATGTTGCAAGTGGACTGAACCGTCCTTAGTTACTCCTGCATGTAGATGTTGTAATTATCTAATGACAGTACAAAGAACCAGTCCTTTTTTCTTTATATCCATTAATGATGTAGTCCTTCAGCAGGTGGTGTTATAAACAGTTCCGTTTTGTCACACAAGAATAAAATCTTTACTTTAATTTGGCGATTTCCCTTTCACAACTGGAATTGATATACAATGCTGACACAAAAAAGACCACATGGTGGAGCATGGAAATGTATGCGAGTATGTGTATGTGTGTGCATGCTTTGTCTCAATGCTTGATACAATTTTTGACATACGATGGCAACAAAATGCTCTTGATGCTCTATACTACATTAAATAAGGGTGAAATTATAAAACAAAGCCCAACTTGTTCCGCATGCTCTGAACATGTGTGAGTCTACTAAAGCCGTCACATTGTTTTCAAAAAATACCAATAACATAAATGAATGCCATGAAGCATGCCTGTTGATTTCAAGGAATCCCGTACATTAAAAGTCTACGTTTAGGCAGGAATATCGGTTTTAGTCTACCACAAAAGCATATATCCTCCCAGCGTGGAACATAATAGTTTTTACCACCGAATATATATATATATATATATATATATATATATATATATATATATATATATATCCCTTATTTTCGTTTCAGTGAAACCACCTTATCATAGGATGTGAGCTATTTCTTGAAATAGAGGTAATTGGAGCCTAAGGTATAAACCCTAAGACGCCATGCCAATGTTTGAGACTTTAGGAAGGTTTCTTAGATTGGAATATCATTTAACATCATTTGTTGCACTGTGCATCTTTTTACATCAATTGTTGGATATTCTCCATGCATAAATACATGTATAGACATGAATACGTGACGTCATATTCTATGCATGCAACACATATATTCGGGAATACAGAGCGAACGTTTCAGGAGAGCTTGTGGGCTTCACCCAGATCATGTATGACAATCTCTTCTCGTGAAGTGGTTTATACTTCACATTACAAATATACTGTTGTTATCAAAACTTCTGCAGTATATGACCACACAAACAGTCAGTGAACGGACTTATTATAATTTTTAGCTCAGGGATGCTATTAACATTGCTCAAAAGTCGCTGAAATATTTACCCCCCCCCCAAAAAAAAAATGTCCACTGCTCATCAAGTTAGTTATCTCGCAACTCGTAGCAATTATGATCACCGCACATGTTTTTAGTGGTCTTTGGTTAAGCTTTCCATGCGAAAACAACTCAAACTAGAAAAGACGATTTGCTTCACAGCAAATCTCTCTGGGTGCTTGCAAAATTTGAATTATAGAAAATTGAAATCATTGGAATTATTGAAAAAAAATGTTTATCGCCGTGATTCTGAAGCAGAATAACACACCTATCTGTAGTATGTTTGAAGTTTTCAAGGTTTATGTCGAAGCCTAATGACACAGTATGTATCAAAAACATTTTGGGGGACTACTACCTGTTGGTGCAGATAGACAGAAGAGGACTGGTCTGTATGTATGCAAAGTATTTATTACTAGGAAGCTAATGGCTACCCCCTGTTTGATGCATATCACAAATTGTAACTTTTTTAAATATTGCATATCACCATATAGAATTTAGATATGAACCTATCACAGTAATTAATTTTAATGTCACACATCACTGTAGGGATGTCATAAATCACAGCAACATTACTTTAACATATCACGCATCGCAAATTGTCTCTTCCCAATAAGGGTTGCAATACATGCATAAGCTTTACCTTTTAAAAATTGTAAGTTAGTTTTCAGTGAGCGCTCAACTAGTCCTCAGTTACCTGCTAATTGACAAGTTGAAAATTCAACCCAGGCAGAGCTGAAATCAAGTTTTCAACTTTTATGTTTGAGAAATTTGTTAGATTTCAACAAGCTGCTTCCTGAACACCCAGACTTACATCTGAGATTTGAGAATTAATTGAAAAAAGAGGACTTGGAAAACAAGAAAGTTGAAAACTGGTTGAAAACTAGGGCTTAGAAAAAATTTGGTAGTTGTACTGACTTTGTCGATATTCCAGCATTTGAAATCTGGTTGCAAACTATAGGACCAGTACAAGCCAGTTTCGTGTCAAAGGAGATCTTGGCGCCATTTTAAACCAAGGAACGTGTCAGCTGCAGGAGATCAGTGAGTAATTTGTTGCTTTTCTACTGGTCTTGGTAATTCATCAGTATAAGAAAAGTACGTTTGTTACAATGTTGTACCATGGAACATGAAGATGCCCTATGGTTGTCACATGCCATATATATATATATATATATATATATATATATATATATATATATATATATATATATATACACAGCGCAGGTTCTGAAGTAGATACCTATACAATCAACAAATCTAGATGAATGAATGTTCACGTTGGTGTATGCGCTTGCAGCATATATATATATATATATATATATATATATATATATATATATATATATATATATATATATATATATATATATATACCACTATACACCATGCACAGGTTCTAAAGTAGATACTCGTATAATCAACAAATCGATATGAATAATAAAAGCCACGTGCTTTAATCATCTTGTCCACAGTGTGCAGAATAGGCCTACTTCCACATCTGGGCTCAACTCTTTGCTGTATGTACTTTGTGCGTATGGGATCATTTACCCTCAACGGTAATTTTATGCAAATAAAATATTATAATGGAACAGTTTAAATCTATACCATGGAGTTTTCAACTCCCGTTGAAATTCGTTTTAAGCGGATGGCTTCGTTTCCAACTTGCGACTAGTTGCAATCTACTTTCATTTTCAACTGGCAGCTAGTTGATATCTCGTTGAATTCCATTTCAACTATCTGGCTACATCTAAATTTTCAGCTAGCAGCTTTTTTAATTAGCGGCTAACTGTAGACTAGTCGAGGGCTAGGTGAAGACTAAATGCGTTTTCCAGTTCAAAAGCTCTACCCTTTTTTCCATAAGGTTTAACATGTTTAAGCACCAAGGTATCAATTGGAGTTCAATGAGTAGTAATTTACAACACACTTGTTACAAGATGGCAAAAATACAATACAATAATACTATGTCTTGTCTGAGTAATAAAGTAGAATTACACATTTATTTTATGTATATGCGTAAACAAAAGCAAAAATTATAACACATTAATAACAATGACAGCGGATGTGCAACTGATAAAGTTATGTTCACTTTAAGTTGTATCCTGGCAGTTGTAGCAGATCTAGTTTTAATTCCATTTATATTATCAGCTGAATCAACTTAAAAGCAGTTCCTTACTACAAGGCTGTTTCCTATAACACACTGTACACTACAAGTCTTGAAAGAGTTGTTTATGTATTATTTATCAATCAATGAGCTATTCAATGTGTATAGGATTTATATGTTCAACGTAACACAACATTTTTGATACAATAGTGGGAACTTTTGAAACTTGTTGTCCACTTATTATCATATGTAAAGTTTGGTAGTTATTGATCAACACAATGCAATGAGAAGGCTCCTTTTCAAGCTAGTACATTAGCAAACCTCCGTTGTAAGTAGAATACAAAGCCTCCACTCCAAGCCCAGTATAGGAAACCTCCACCCCATGTTCTATTATATCATTCAACCGTAAGAGTAACTATGTTGTCTCCAGAGTGTGCCTCTAATTAGGATCTGTCAAAAATCTATGACATGTAAAGGATGTCTTAAATCATATAATGAAAGGTATTCTCCAGTGTGGAAATAAGAGGGAGAGTTAATGGTGAGTAAAATGGAAACTTACAGCAGCAACCACAAGTAAAGCCTCAAATGTGAAGGTTCTGCAATGCTACTGTGTGTCACATGCTTTGAGTAATCTCTAACGAAAGAGGAATAAATGGATCTGCGTAGTGAGACAAAAAATAATTTTACATACAGCTTTATAGCGGAAAATTATGAGAAGCAGTGCCAACGTATGTATGGTGCCACATGTTACTGGACTTCTAACATATTAGCATGAGACAAATACATAAAATCCGGCAAAACTATCACCCCAATTGGGTACGTGACAGCCCTAAGGCAGCACTAGTGTTCTCTCAATGTTCACATTAGTTTTCTTTTTTTTTTTTTTAAGGTATTTTGAACAAGTTTTACATTCATTTTTTTGGATGGAAAATCCAGTAAACCTAAGTTAATTTACTTCTCACAGCGGGTTTCATTTTACAGATACATTTAATGAGCGAAACAAGCGAAAAAAAACCCCAAAAACATGTCGCACTGTAGCACACTGAAGCCAGTTTGCGGAATATCCCAAATTTGTGCTGAAAATCAATGTTAAATGCAATGCACTAATACAGTATTTGCTAGAACCTTATCTGAAGGACAAAAAATAATGATATTTACTAATATGTTCGTAAATTGTTCCCAAGGCTAAAACTGTCAACATGGTCATGTTTTCTACATAGAAACATAAAAAAGAGGGGGACGTAGAGAGGGAGAGAGAGAGAGAGAGAGAGAGAGAGAGAGAGAGAGAGAGAGAGATTTTGTTGCAGAATAATTTATTACATGGAAGTTCCTGTGCAAGATAATGCTATTGTTGCCTGTTTAGCAGACCCAGGCTCTTGACAGTTGAGCCATTAGCCACATACAAAGATGGCATGACAGTTATCCAAGCAGGCAAATGCTGAGCTGTGGCCAACCTGCCCACCCCCCCACCCCACCCACCCCCCCCCAAAAAAAAACCCTACACACACCGCTATGCAAACAAGCATATGCAGTGCTGAGGCAGTGACCCCATGCTGTCTGGCACTGTGGGGTAGGCTTGCATATTCGGTGGACGCTGTCTAAAACCTGATGTTCAGCCTATCAGCAGTGATCAAAACTATTTTGTAGCCACACTGAACCCACACATGCATTTCTCTTAAGAAGGTTTGCATGCTAATTATTATTATAGAAATGTATAAAGTGATGATTGTTCCATTAAATACATCACCATGTATATCTGACTTGATATCATGTATAATTCGTGATGACAGTCTAGATTGTTTTGTGTCAGTGTAACAAACCGTTTTGTATTCTACACAATGTGCTCCCATTTCACCCCTTTCACAATATATTTAGACAACTAGAAAGGCAAATTTGCGTCACAGCAAGTCATGCTGGATGCCTTCAAAATGAACACAGTTTCAAATGCTATACTTTGCCTATCTTCAACATAATTTATTTCTTGTGTATTAACCTAATTTCCATGTATTACAAAGCAAAAAGGTTTTTGGTTGATTAGGTTTTGCCATATCACAACTTATAAACGATGTTTGAATGACACTACTAGCTATAATAGTTTTGAAGATATTCAAGATTACAATTTTGTGTACATGCCTAATTTGCATAAATTTAAAGCCTACAGCTTTGGTTTATGGTTCACTGCGTGGGGCAATGTCACATACCCATAAATTGAACTTGTAATGACACATCTGTTTATTAGTTTTAAAGTTATTCAAGATATAAATCTGTTCATAAATTAAAACTCCACAAGTTTGGATCATGGTCCATTGGATGTGGCTCGTTGACAGCCTCGTAAATTGAAGCTGGAAGGGCACTTCTATCTTTAATAATTTTGAAGCTATTCAAGATTTAAATTTTGCATATTCATCTCATTTTCATACATTAAAATCCTACAACTTTGGTTTATGGGTCATTGGATGCGGTTTTTACCGACACTTATAAATAGAAGTTGGAACGGCATCTATATCTAAAATAATTTTGCAGATATTCGACTTTTAACTTTTTCAATGCCCCTTATTACCATAATTTGAATTTCTATAAATTTCATTTACTGCCCACTATATAAGCAGTTGTCACACTCCTATATATGCACATTGAACTTTTGTGTCTTTCTGCAAAAGTTTTGAAGATATGAAGTTTTTTTAAAATTTTAATTGCCTCTAATTATCATAATTTGAAGTATATAATCATTCCAAACCAGGTGCACAATTTCACCGGTAAGTCAGACACCATGGCAGGTTAGGTGGTTTTCAGAGTGATAATGTCCAAGAAATACTCCGGAAAATCCGGTCGTGAAGAAGAAAGAAAGAAAGAAGGACAGAAAGAAAGAAGGAAAGGCAAAAATCTTGGAAAATATTGTCCGCGTTGGCACCCAAACAAAATAATTCAGCATAGATATATATTCAAGATACCATAGACAAGATTAGCAGCTTAAACAAGATATGCTAAAAAACAGCAATATCTGATGTTGTATATACGCATCTTCTTGCTATTTATTTATATCTCTTGAGGCATGAAAATGGCAAATTGTCAAATGTCCAGATGCTATATGTGAACATGGATGACATCCTCTGCAATTGTTACGCGCTCTGAGAGAGGTGAATTCAACCTTGTATTGCCTCACTTAATACTATGGATGCTTGGTGTTTATGGTAACCTCAATTATGCGCGCCACCTGTCATCTTCTCTTGGAGGAATGGTAAATTCACCAAATGCCCCCCCCCCCCCCCCCTGGAATTCCCGAGTACTTACCTGCAGGCAGGTCGTCTGTCCACCATGGTGAAAACAGTCTATTGTCCAATGTCTGAACAGATTAAGCTATTGGTGAGGCAGTTTATAAAGATACAAAAGACTCCTGATGCGGGTAAAACATTCAGCCTAAATCCAGGTGCAATAAAAAGTGTTATTTGACTGCAGAGTTGAAGTAAGGAGTATGGTTACTTGACAAAATAAAAATATGGTTCATACCAAAGCTCGGGTCTCCATCATGCTGATCGCTAGCAGGCAAGAATTAAAAGGATCTCGCTTGATGTACACAGACCTACAGGATACGATAAAGAACAACTGCAGCAGCCCATGTCCTGGTGGCTACTCAACTATTTCAACATTTAGGTGTTAAATTCGCTTATTTAGCCCAAAGTTGGAGTTGCGTCACGCTAAATAGTAGAGCGAACAATACGTGTTAATATCATAGTCGGAAAATGAGTCAACGTATAAAACCGTCCAAATCTTGACAAACCCATCAATATGAACATCAACAGACATAGCAACAAGACATAGATAGCCATCAAGCAACGCATTATTTATTAAACATTTAGAGAGGATAACATGTCATATTGGCAGCGTACAAAAAATGGATGTCATGGGCAAAAAGCGGATAACATTGTTGAACAATGTTAGAGACGCTGCGTACTGGCAGCCTGTCATGATAAATAGAAGCGAAAAACAGTTTTCAACATGTTAGATAAGATGTACCGAAAGTTACACAAAAACGCAAACTACCCTTGATCAAAACCTTCCAATCAAGCTTAGTTCAAATCCAAGCGTTTAAGGTAGACATACCAACAACTTTATGACATTTGCATATGTCAGTCAACGAATAAAAAATGCACTGAGAAGGAAAGCACCTATCTCCTGACTTCTGACAGGTGATAACAACAGTTAGAAATTAGACGAAAAGCATGCAATATCGTTGGGTTCGATCCACGTAAATATCAACCTTAAAAGGCAAAATCCAACTAAAAGGGTCCAAGGAAAACCTAAACGTATTCAGCCATGTGTGCAAGAAGAAAAACCTGCAAACTGATATATATATATATATATATATATATATATTTGCTATGAAGAAACCAGATAACACATAGTTGTTATGTAATAGAATGTTGGCTGCTAAATGCGACAAGTGGTTCTGCCACCATAACAAAAGAGAACATACACTGAACACCAGAGCTTAGGCCCACGATAAGACCGAAATACGTCACTCCATGCTCCAAGGGAAGGATGTGAAGCTGTAGTTCACATGTGAAACAGAGCAGATGCATTTATCATGCGCCTTGCGTAGAGCAGCATATACTTTCAAACTAAAACTGACAATCGCCTGTAGTTCACAACTATTGCACATGTTATATATTCATCTGGTTAGAAATTTGTCTACTGCCACTTTTGGTCTTCGCCATATGCTGGTTACGACACAGTGTATGCATTTGATGATCGTAGAAAAATGGTACCTTCAGATGGTGCATGGTAACTAAATAGCCTCATAAATATCTGAGCGCAGTGGGAAGTAATCTCTGAAACACTAAGGGTGCTGTGAAACGTAATTAGTGCCATGTACCAAGTAAAGTGCACATCCAGCAGCATCAACAAATTAATAAATGGTTCTTGGCAAAATTGGAGCAAAAAAAAAAAAAACAAACAAACAAACAAACAAACAAACAAACAAACAAAAAAAAATGCCCGCCTTGTGACATTACCTTCACAAACATTGCCTCTAGGAAAACAGTCAAGCTGGCATTTGCAGATTATTTCTTTGTGCCGCTCTGCAAGTACCACCCTCACGCTGCTCTTCAAGTACCAGTCTGTCTATCATGGCTGGCCCGGGGTCATAAGGAAGACTAACAATGCTCATCTGACTGTTGATTGGGTGGATGGAGATCGAGCTACAGTCGAGCCAGTGTGCACGTCAATGCAAACTCGAAATACGCCCATGCTCAGCGCAATGGTTTGTGTTGCACTTATCCTTGTAAGTTGCAAGCTTATACTGACAAGATCAGTGATCCGGAGTTTGCCCGCTTGGATCATGTGTTGGATTTTGCTCGATTTTTTGTCACCTTGAACATGCTCCTAAAATATTGATTTCACCATGGTGACTCCAGGTAATGAGCACTATCTATTATGCAGAAAATGGTAAATTAAACACTATGTAAAATATAATTCTTTCTGAGGGAAATTCAGAATCCATATTATGGACACGCGTAAGAGTAACACCTTCATAAGTATACCAAACGCCACCTCATTGTCCCATAAACACGGCACTTAATTAGAAATTGTTTTTCGTGGAACACCAAGTGTATTGTCTGATACATAATTCTCTTTAAATAAACAAACAAACACATAACCGAGGACAGGTACTACACTAGAGCAAAGTCACGTGTAGCAATGGAATTAGAGCGCATGTTAAGTGTGGTAGCCTGGAACCTTATTATAGTCCATGTTGGCTATATACATTTTACATTGCACTACTTAAGAATTACAGTTGACCTTATTTTTTTCCTTTCCAGACATGCAAATTGAGATAAACTACAAAATGGCACAAATAGGCACTAAAACATACTTTTCGATGGCATAACATTTGACATGATTTATAATGTCTCGCTTTACTGCCGAGTCAGGCTTTATGATGCCATCATAGAAGCAAATTTCTGTGATCCGTTGGTCAAAGCGTGGTTTATTTGATAAATTGTCAGTATTTTGTTTACCAAGGTCACAAAGGATCCGCACATTCCGTAAGACCAAACACGAGTCTATCAAATGCGAAAATATATCGTAACAGTTCCGAACCATGATGTACATGTGAGTCGGGTCTGCCTTCACACACGTGAAAAAGCAGTAAAACGCTTGATGTGACACATTGACAAGAGTAGTCCATTCAGGTTGCTGTGAATTGACTGCGAACGATACAAAATTGCAAGGACTGTACTTTGTCCCAAAAGGAATAACATAGGATCTTGTCTGATGTCAATGGTTTAAATGCCTGCTTTGTAGTTCTCTACTAACACACGGACTGACTTCCTCCCACGTGTAAAGGTAGCATAACGTGTTTCCGACTTCCAGTTTGCCCAACGGTATGTCAAAAGTTAAGTGTATCAGATGTCCAGCAAAATTTTGCAGACAGGTAGGAAATGGATTTGCCGAAATTGATGCCGTAAAACTACACCAAAGGAGACGCTATTTTGTAAAACTGCTCCAGAAACACAACGTCCACATTTCACAGACATACAAAACAGATGCATTGCCAATTTCGCGCGATGCAGCGGACATCAATAGGCAGCTTTTGGCCTAAATATAAAAAAGTATGAAACTCACTATCGAGCCGACATACGCCAAATTGAGTTTGACCAAAAACGCGTATACAGCACCATAAATCAAAATAAAGCAGTGTTTTGTCGTGTCATTGTGTATAAGTTTATATGACTTCAAGTGAAATGCATTTTTCACTTGCCAATTAAGCGTAAGAATTACTTTTGTCGCTGTGTTTCAGACAAACATTCCGTTGGTACAGCTTCTTACACATTCAAGCGCTTTGAAGAATAAAAAATCTGATTGCTTGAATCTTTTGTGGTCATGCTTGTGCTTTACTTGCGTGAGAGTAACATAAATTCATGATGTTCAGTGCAGAGTCTTTGTTTTGTTAGAAAAAAAAGCTCAAAGTGACAGGCTGACATCATACTTTCAAGCTTTAAAACGTACAATTAAAGCATCGCGGCATGCATGACAAGACTACAGAAACGACAGCTTAGCAAACAGTGTGATCTTTGATATCTTAAAATTTTCATCTTTGCAATTATGACATGAATAGAAAGAGGACTGCGTTACACCAGCTTGAAGCTTCAATACTCCATATCGTTCCGCGAAGAACCAAACACAACGCACAGTGTCATATAAAAAGAGGGACTAACGGGGATGGCGCGCAGTATGTATTGAATTTAATGAGAAAAGTGACCGCCAGTTTCGTTTTTCATTTTTTTAAATATTACTTCTTATGCCGATTATAAAAAAAATATTACTATTATTAGAAGATACAAAACCTGTGATCATAATTAAATTCCAGCAAAGTGTCTGATTCCGTTTAAATGAATTACACGACTTGAAACTATTCAACCTGAAAATACTTTCCATACGCTTGTAGTCAACTCGGTTTCGTGTCATGAGAAGACAGGGGTATTGCAATACAATGGCCACAACAATGACATACACAAGTTAGTGTATGATGGACACCCAGTATATCATTTAGTTTTATGACTGAGTTGAATTTAAAGACTCTTATTCTTGTCGTAATACTCCAGGTCAATCTTGCCGATGTAATGCAAAACAATTGACATATAACATCACTCACACTCTTTCAACTTTTGTGAGGAAAAACAAGAATATATTTATCAATCATTTTCACACACACACACACATACACACAGACACAGACACACACACACACACACACACACACACACACACAACGAAAACCGACGTAGTAGGCATTTACTGAGGGATACGCCCTGCAGCTAAATATTTGCGTGTTCGGTCTCCACTTGAGCATAACAAAAGCAATTGCAAAGACGGAGATCGATTAGTTTCGCTTCATTCAAACCCGGTAGCGTAACAATAAAGATCGGGTTGACCAGTGATGCCCTTCACATCATTATTTATGTAAATTCGTCTATACCTGTCGCATATTCCTGTGAGCCCAGTATCCCAACGTTCGACTTTTTTGTTTTGCATTGCGACATCCTTTGAAGAAGCGCAATTACATTAATTATGCAATGTCTACTGCAATCCATCACTGAGACGAAGAGCTAGTCATGAAAAGTTCAAAAGTATAGATTTTATTTTTCCCGACCAGTCGGCATTTCATCGTGTCTCTTATTTTTTCTGACCATACCATATTTAATTGTGTCTCTTACTTAAAACTTTAAAATGTGTCTTAGTTTTTACTTTCCTGTAATTCTACTCTGTTCTACAAATAGGCAATGTATTCATCAGTCAGCGCATTGCAGACTACACAGATTCACTATTTCAGTGCTTTAAGTTGAACAGATATTCAGCAAAATTTAAAATTAACATACTTAGCAGAAGACTCAATAACAACTTTATGTTTGGTATGTATGTATGTATGTATGTATGCATATATATATATATATATATATATATATATATATATATATATATATATATATGTATGTATATATACATATACAAAAATACATACATACATACCAAACATAAAGTTGTTATTGAGTCTTCTGCTAGGTATGTTAATTTTTAATTTTGCGGAATATCTGTTATGAGTCAGAATGCCATAATGACTTCAGACTCACCTTTGACCCAGAAACTTTAGGCCTACAATTCTTTAGAAAACAGAGCGGTCCATGGCAGTAGCTTGCTTCGTTGCAATGTACTTTTATAACGTCGGGGAAGGCTATTACATAATCCAGATGCTAGCTGGCACACAGCCTATAAACTAGGCAGCACTCCATCATGCTGGTGAGTTATTGAAAGGGAACAAAAGGGCTGTTTGGGTTCGACCCTATCAGTGTATTGAACCAACATTTTCAAAGTAGGTAGCAGATCGTTTTACACTATAGTGCACAATACTACAATTTCGATACGTCTTTTGTGCAATTCAAGCCTTCGACATTTGGCACCATCGCCTGGCCAAATGTACAGTTTGAAACTCTGATCTTTGAGCCATCGTAACAAACCCCCAAAAGAACAACCGAAGACCCAGGGCGATCTTATGGTGGGTGTGACGTGTACATAGCCAACAGACTACAATTCATTAGAATGGCAATGCATTTATTTTTGTAAATATACCTTTAATACAATTTCAAAGTGGAAGCAATGGCCCGCAGAACAGAGAGAAACCAATCCAGTATTGTCAAATAATGAAAAGATTATATATATATATATATATATATATATATATATATATATATATATATATATATATATATATATATATATATATATATATTCAGCCTTCAGTGAGATTCAATCCCTCGAACCATGACACTGTCGCCCAGCCAAATTAGGGAAGTCCAACGCTGTGACCTCAGAGTCATCGGGACAAGCCTAAGTGTTATAGCACGTATGGCTTGATCATACATGCGTGTACAGAGTAATGTTAGAGCAGGTGTGGCTTGAACATACACGCGTGTAAGACCAGTACATGACAATTGGAAGAGAATCTAGTATGTTACTTAACAAATCTCACGTACCCGTATCATAACACATAGTATGTGAAGGTATCTTTGCCTGCTATAAAAAGCAATGATGTCTTAATGTGTTCAACTCATTGAAAGTGTTAGTGTTAGACATTTATTTACTGCTGGTGGCTTCGTGTTTCACGATTTTATAAATATGCCGCTTGTCAATCCATTAAACGTCACTGAAGTAACTGTTTGATCCTAATCTTCAGCTCATATGCTTTATTCTTTAAATCGAGAAGCCCCGGGCTTGGAAATTTAACAGTAGCTTACTACTGAAAGACAAAACGTTCGTAATAGGAGTTTAAGTTTTTATTAGTAAGCAAACGGATAAATATTTTGGTCTATACAATAAAAATCTATATCTGCAATGGGATGTTATGAAATACGAGCTAAGAGGGATTATAGTCTCCTACTCGAAACAAAAGGCAACTAAAATAAACCGGAAAGAATAGATTTGAAGAAAGAGTTAGATACTTTACATTTGTATTCGCATTAACAAGGAGTGATGAAGTTCAAAGTAAAATTGAACTTGTTGAAGCACAATCAAATGATACCAATAATACAGACGTAGGGAACATTATGATGAGATCACATACAAGGTGTTGTGAAGAGGAAGAAAAGCACACTAAATATTTCTGGTCATTTAAGATAAATTTAAATGCACATTACAAACTAGCTGGCTTGAAATAATAAATTGATGAATTGAAAGGCAATTGATAGGGAAAAAATATATCTATGCAAAGCCATATTCTTCATCTGGTAGATGAACCAGAGTATGAAATTTATTTATGATGTAACGAGTGAAAAAGGGAGAAATTCTTACACATGCAGAGGTCAAAGTAATATTAAATTCGAACCTTACTTTCTGGAGTATCTGCAAATAAGATATGCTATATCGTACCAAGGGAAACAAGGTTTGACAGATAAACAAAATGGGCATTTGATGAATACTTCCTTCAAATTCTGTGATGCTGGGAGCTTGAACAGTTGAAATATCCCAGCAAATATATGGTAATTGGGCCAATGGTGGCTTATAACGGACATATTACGGCTGTAGCGGCAATGGTACTAACGGTACTAATCCTTTTCATATGTGTATGCGTCCCTGCGGGCCATGTTGCGAAATGTTTCAACAGTGCCGGCCCAGTAATGCTCCAATTAGTACAGAAACACATGATCCATATTCATTAATTCCAAACCCAACAATGACGGCAAAGAGATTTCAGTCTTGCCAAAGCATCAACATTTCTTTTCCAATACCAATGTGAAGAAACAAATTTCACTCCTGACTTGAGACAGGCAGTCACTCATAAAAGGCAACTGGTGGTTTTACACCGGTCCTCTCAACTGTAGAAATATTCATCATTAACTGCAGACACTAGTTCTTTTTCCAAAATGTATAGGCCTAAGCACCCAAAACACAAATTTCATTTCTTCTGCTGAAAATAAAAAAAGACCTGGTAGGCCTATCACCTTTTAGTTCTCCCGACTTGTCAGTCAGCTAAGTTTAAAGTAAAAGAGTAAAGTAGGCCTACATCGTTTTTGTGGCATTTATGAAACTGGAACATTATAAACACACCCTACCTCCACTATAACTATGAGTCGGAGAACAAAGCCCACAGCACAACATAGCCAATGAAGTAATTTTCAAATAGTACAGAAAAACATGATCCATATTCATCAATTCCAAACCCAACAATGACAGCAAAGAGATTCGAAACTTGCCAAAACACTAACATTCATCCTCCAATACCAATGTGAAGAAACAAATTTCACTCCTGACTTGATCTAGGCAGTCACCCAGCTAAGGCAACTGGTGGTTTTAAACCGGTCCTCTCAACCTTAGAAATATTCATCATTAACTGCAGACACTAGCTCTTTTTCCAAAATGTATAGGCCTAACCACCCAAAACACAAATTTCTTTTCTTCTGCCAAAAATAAAAAGAGACCTGTTATGCCGCACAACACGGCACACAGGAGGGGTGTCGCCACGTGACCCATTTGTTTGACTGTTCGCAAGGAATTGTGGGACATCATATCGGTGCCAAGATTACAGCTGAATGGGCATGTGGCAAGCAGCGTTTGGCAGACCAGTTTCCACAAAAAGACAACTCTGAGGCAAAACCTGGAATTCGTAAGTGTTTAGGGGTCTATAGTTCAGTACATTTCCTGTGGGTTTTAATCACATGCAAGCTCTCCCAGAGTCAGAAACAAATCATTGTTTTTTTTGAGGTGTTCGGATGGGTGAGCGAAATTAGGGTCAATGAGCTAGATCAAGGGATTTGTTTCACTGCCAGTGTGTACAGTCTAACTTCTTTTATTCTATTTAGGCCTATTTCAGATACCGTTATGTCACGGTGGAGCAAACGCAGGAAAATATTGGCACGAATAGGTAATTCCCTGCAAAAAACATTGTTGAGGATGATGAAATAGTATCGTTTGAAAAGGATTTTACACATGATGATGATGATGATGATGATGATGATGATGATGATGAAACATCAAACGTGTGGACTGACCATCATCAATCCCAGCCTCAGCCTGGGTCCCATCCCACCATTGCATACGGTGAAGAGGAATTTAGACTAGCATCGCTTGAACATGATTTTACAGATAGTGATGAAATATCACACGTAATGACTGACCATTTTGATCAATCCCACCCTCATTCTGGGTTCCAGGGCACAGTTGCATACGGTGAAGAGGAATTTAGAAATCAGAATGTAGACATGGTAGATACAGAATGGTCAGACTCACCAACTCTAAGTGACACTTGCAGTGACTCAGCTGACGATACAAACCACGAAAATGAGGATGATTTCGACTTTTTCTCTGTAATAGTCTGCCAAAATCACCTAAAGTTCAAGGGGTATGTGCCTTCGTAGGATCCCTACCAAGTTTGTTCAAATTGCCACCGTGACTGTCCAGTGATTTTTTAATTTTTTTTTTTTTTAATTTTTTTTTGGTTCATTTTTTGACCAAATCTTTGAAAAAAATCTTTATCCCTGTAAATACTCCACAAATAGCTTTGGAATTGCACAGGAACACTTCTGCATATGAGGGTGAAATATGGACAGTACATGTGTGACCTTGACTTCATTTCCAAGATCACAGGACAAGTTACATAAAATTCACCATTTACATGATAACTGTTTAAGCTAGGACATTGATATTGTACTTGCTAGTTGTCCCCATGAGGATCAGCCCTAGACAATATAAAAGTAACCTTGACCCCATGCAAAGGTCATAGGGCCACTTACACAAATTTTACAGTTCACTTGATCACTTTAGAACTATTTGAACTTGGATCTTGATTTGCACATGGTGGTTGTCCTGCGCAAAGGCCAGATTTGGAGAGTACATGGGTGATCCTGACGTCATTCCCAAGGTCACGAGGATACTCATGTGAATTTTTATGTTCACCTTATAATTTTAGAACTGTTTGAGCTAGGACTTCGATGTAGAACTTGATGGTGATCCTCTTTGCTGGAAAGATTGAAACAGTACATAAGTGACTTTGACCTCCTTCCAAGGTCACATGATCACTTACATGAATTCTACTGTTCATATGATAACTTGAGAACTATTTGCACTATGACTTTGATCTTACAAATGGGAATGGGGATAATCCTGTACAAGAGCTAAATTCAGACAAGGTTGATGACCTTGACCTCCTTTCCAAGGTCAAAGGGCCACTTATTCAGCTGAGCACAGCACTGTCTCAGTCCTCTTGTGTTTGGGTACACTAACAGTGAGAGGACATAACTTTGTGTTGCAAGTGAAACCACATAATTTGACAAAGCACCACCTGTAAGGGTGCATAATAACTTTGGATACTAAATAGTACCTATTATCAGATTTATTGTCTTACAAAACTTAGCAGCTTTTGTATTTTTTATACACTGAGGAGATCATCTGATGTAAGTATGTATAGCAAAGGGCACCACATAATTGTGATACAGCAACATGTGTGAAGATGTAGATCAGTGTCTGCATCTTGGTTATATTATACCCTTTATAAGATATTTACGTACCAAAATTTGTTACTTTGTAGTGTTTGGGCTGTAAAATGAGGACAAGTGTGTATAGCTAGCAGAATCCCATAATTTATACTGTGTCTGAATCTTGATAGTAAGAGTTTTTTTCTTGGAAAATTTTAACTTCAAAGTGTTAACTGGTTTCTTTTCTTTGCTTGGATGCTGACAAATCATGGTGCTAATAACATGTTTGCAGTTACGCACATGGTGCAAACAATGTGTTTGCTGGAGCCCTGGTAAGGCATGGTGCTTAAAACATATTTGCTGGACATTTGGATTGATGATACTGCATGGTGCTGATAATAACACAGTTATGTTGTGATGCTGATAATGGTGCTGACTACAGGATATGGTACTGCATAAGTGCACCAGTTGCCATGTGAGTGAAAATAAAGATTATTTTGTAACAATTGTCAAGTATTGTTTGCTTTTGTTTGTGTTGCATTACTCTATGTGGTACTAGACAACAATAGCCATGCAGCACAGGCCTATTATATAGATGGTAGTGGTTGTCTACTGGGCCAGGACTGCTACAGTACTGGAAATCAGCCCTGGACCATTGAATCTGAAATGTACTGGGCCAGTATAACGCCGCTGTGCAGATTTATTCTGGTCCAGCAATGGCGGCCGCTATTGGGCCACCTTTTAGCTAAAGGTTGGGCCAGTAATTGTCCAGTTTGTCAATGTTTGCTGGGATAAAGATTGCTATTAGGTATTAGTTCAGAATAGCAATGAAAGTAAACCTACTTGTATTAAAAAAAAAAAAAAAAAAGAAAAAAAGAAAAAAGAAAAGAAAGAAAAGATGGTTGGACAGTTTCCCAGAACTCTCTCCTACACAAAAGTTTGGTAAAACAAGTGTTCTCCTGGTCTTTCAAATAACTGTTGGGACTAAATTGCAAGCCTTCCAGTTAAGTCTTTTGCATCGTATTATTGTTTATAAACATTTGTTGTGCGCAATTAGTATTTCTGGTGGTGAAATTACGAAATATGAGGAATGAATTTTGAAACCATAATTCGTAAATTTTGGGAACGCTTATTTCATACAACTTTGGGATCCAGTTTTCAATTGTTTGGGAGTTTTTTAAACGCTTCAGACACTACAGCATTGCACTATTTGGTTCTGCAATATCAATTTGATAAATGTCTTATTTCTGTTGAAGAGGAAAATCTTTGTATTTAGAGACATATGTGCAAACAATGGTAAATTTCAACAATTTAAGGATGAGAACCTGGTTAAGTGCTCATTTGAGGGTGCTTGTGAAGATTCTATTACAAAACAATTAATATGCATAAAAATTGCCACACAGTACACATTTTTGGAAAGCTAACAAACGTACCAAGTGATGCCTCTTTTTTAAGGAACCCTGAAAAAACTTGGATTCTACTTTTTTGGTTTTCTGTAGAGGCTGACCGAACCCGAACAACCGAACCCGAGCTAACCGGGTTTCAGGATTGAAGCCCGGCTCGGGTTCGGCTTTTATAGTCACTAAACGTTCGGGTTCGGTTATCATTGTCAATGTTGCCA
Organism: Hermodice carunculata; assembly: GCA_964020975.1. Lineage (NCBI taxonomy): Eukaryota > Metazoa > Annelida > Polychaeta > Eunicida > Amphinomidae > Hermodice > Hermodice carunculata. The sequence goes on along the minus strand of OZ026616.1, from coordinate 33,076,964 downwards.
ATAAAGTTACATGGGAAGGTCACTGAGGTTACTTTTCGTACTTGTATACACCTTAAACAATGCAACAAACGGTACTTTGCAAATAAGTGCGTCACATGGGTTGCATTAATCGCCTGAATTACATTAACAATAGTAATGCCCCAGTGCAAAAGGGTAATAGCTGCAAGCCCCTGTTTAAAAAAAGCTTCAAATGAGGATTCTGAGATGTCTAAGTTTATTTATGGCATGTTTGAATTACATATACCGAACCCGAACGGTGCCCAGTTCGGGATCGGTAATGTTTACCGAGTACCGAGTACCCGGTTCGGTTTCGAAATATATGTTCTGTCAGGCTCTAGTTTTCTGATATTTCCTTAACATAAAACGGGAACCACTTCTCAAAGCCATTACATGTAAATTTTCACAACTTAAGTAATCAACAAATAAACTGGAATTGGAAGTAATTTTGATGAGTTTAGAATATATCTAATAATTGTAAATATTGTCATGTATTTTGCATGGCCCTACTGATAGGATACATTAAACAAATGAGTCATTAGATTATTGCAATGTATTTTATGTATCATTATTGACGGAATTCAATTAACAAAACATATAAAAGAAACCATTTGATCTAAATCGTGTTGCCATGGCAACCTGTCCTTTAATTCAAGACATACAGTAAAATAATGTTAACTTTCCTTTTCTTAATTGGTTGTTTAACATGTGAACATGTAATTTAGTTTCATTATCATTATATTTCACCAAGTTTTTAATTTAAAGTCAGTGACATCTTCTACAGCAGAATGGATATTCCAGGCAGTACCGACTTATCAATTTGTTTTCTCTATTGCCTATGATTATGATTCAGGGCACCGTGAAGCTGGTTAGGTAATGTTTAAGCATACAATGTGTGATATGCCTGTCTCTATAACAATAAAAAAATCAATAGTGGATACATCACGGGCATCAAAAGGCCGGCTGTTATATGATACAAAGTCTGGTAATTGAAAGAAAACGCCCCGTGTATTTTCTAGAGACACCTGCCTGGTAGTTTGCACCAACACGAAGGTAAAGACAATCTTCACATGATGCTAGCAAACAAAACTATATGTCTCTTTTGGTTCGCAAAGTTGGTGTCATTCATGTTAGGTGCGTTGGTTTCAATGGCATACATCCTGAAGATAAATTAATTGAGCTTATTGAAGATATTTGCAGGTCTTTTGACACTCCTACCAGTACAAGTGCTGTCAAGGGTTCATGTCTGGTAAATGGATTGCATATTCTATGGTCCCTTTGTCCACCCAATGCATTAAGAGTCGTACTCTATAAAAACTTTGGATCCCACAATCTTTCCACATTTCTCCTTGAAGAGACACACCAAGATTGTAAATGTATATATATATATATATATATATATATATATATATATATATATATATATATATATATATATATATATATATATATAGTCGATCATCGTTTCTACAATTTATATTAATTATTATTATCTTTGACCTGAGACACAACACTTACGCCTTCAAGATTTACTGATTGATGTATGGTATGGTGTAATATTCTTGTGGCAGCCTCTCATTTGTCTGACGTCAGTTCGTGCCAGGAGATGTTCTATGTCTACTTAGTTTGAAGCAGGGGACCTTACCATGTGATAACATACTACCTCATCTAATCAGTGCATGTAAAATGTAAGTGAAAGTGGTAGACTTGCTGGTTGTGTATCTAAGAACGGGTTGCCACTTAATGATCTTGTGAGTACAAATGTATTTGACTCTCACTTTAGAGCCTATCGCTGGTGTGCCCATCAGTCTCTTCATTTTAAAATTACTGTTGCTTTGTAATAATTTTCAAAACATAAAATCTATTCCATCGCCACAATGTGTACTATCCAATAAAATAGTATTCACAATTTGAGTTGGCTCTTCTTTCTTTCCTGCGAACGTACACCTTGTGTACATATCAGACTAATTCCGTCAATAAGGCGGCAATATGGGCTGTCACTATCGTGTAATATCTAAGACTAGAATATAATTTCAACTAACTAATCAAGTTCCTTCTTTTCTGTGTACACTATGTGCATCACACTCATTTTGCCTCTGATGTGGAATGACGGATGGGTACTATATTAGCTTGTCCGTCCTTTCTTTCTAGCTAGATGAGCCTTTTTGTTGATATTATTGTTGCTTTCGTTCTTGTTGCTACTGTTTCGGCGTATCATCCCAGTTGGAAATGCAGCAGAAAAAGTAAATACTGGAGGAATGGCTTGGTTTGAGCATAATGCTACCAAAACTGTGTTCTGAAACTTGTGTGCTGTTTGTTCATTCATATTATTTCTATGTTGCTGGTGTTTTTCAAATTTTGATTCGGGAGCTAGTTGGAGTATTTGTTCCTGCTTACTGTATTAAAAAAAAATGTTACGCCTGAAATGCCTGCAGGCATCTTCTCCGTTTGCCGTTGCACAAGGGACATGTTGAACATCTCAAAGGGCAACTGAAATAGAATGTAACTCAGCACTTGTCAAATCTTCAGCAATAACACAACACCCAACAGCAAGACCGGCACCCTTGATGTTTTTCCTGTGTTAGATGCAACGTTGACCGCACCATGTGATGCTTGCATTTCTTAAACAACATGTTTGAGCCTTTTTCCAAATTACCTCATGCGCCCTTGCATACAGAGCTTATTGACACGTTTCATCTCTTTCAATTCCTGATCTTCTCCATTCTTTTTAGCACTCAGTTGATTTTCTTGACACACTTCAGACACATATGTCTGCGATAGATGCATTTATAGTTGGCAAACATACAGTATTGTCCTCAGTCACATAAGTATTACTGCCTCTTAGTACCTTGAAGCCAGTCCAAAAGCTGACTGTTTGATATCTTACATCAATGGCCTTGACTGGAAACGGACTTGATTCTCCACCCACGCATTGTACTCTTTTAAGTTTTCTTTCAGAAGTCCATCACTGCTAGACCAATTCTGTTATCACCATTGTAAGGAAACAATTCCGAGGATGCTGCATTACTTGTGAATCTTTAGTCCATTAGGCAAGCATAAAAAAAGGTTGTTTCTCAGGTGATACATGATTCTGTACTATAATATGGTTTATTGTATTTGACGTACCAGCACTTCACTTATAAGTTTCTTTTTCATATCTTAGTATAAAAAAAGAAGGAAAAAGAAAAGATAAGAAAATACCTACACCGAATATATAGGCACACTGGATCACCTGGTTTGATATTGCAGGGAAAAGGAACACATGGGCCATCCCGCTTTGATAGGTTCTTCAAAGAAAAGGAGTTGCCAATTTGCCAATCAACAGACTGTAAGACTTTATGTATTTGTCGACATAAATTTATCTGTAAGGGATTTCACTCCCCAGAACAATAAACGTGCTATGAAGTTTACTTTTTCCTACACTGATGTCAAATATATAGTCTTGGCACAAATGCTGATGAGTCTCTCCACCATTGCAGATCTTGAATTGCCTTGCGAAAGTCCCATTAGCCACAGGGTCAGGAAATAGGTAAGGAACTTTGGCAAGTGAATATTATCATTATCTCGTTCAACTGGCTGAAATGGCCATGGTTTCACTTCTATTAGTTGCTTTATGTCTTCTTTTCTAAACAGAGCCTGCAGAACATGATTCTGATTACCAGACCTTAGTGTTTCTAAATATGATGCCCTAATTATGTTGCTGGTAAGAAAGCACCTAGGAAGGTTGTCTGGTATGGATGAGTAAAGTTAAACCTTTATCATCAGTTACGATTGCAACATTGTCCTTAAACTGATCCAGTGTATTCCTCTTAATGTATTTTCGTAGCGCGTTTCACGTTAGCCATTTCAAATGTCGTTATCTACATTACCACTTCCTGACCACTTTGAACCAAAAGTCAAATACAAGGTTTCGAGAATAAATCATTCCACTGGTAGCTACCAAAGCGTATCAGACGCTTTTCCTTCTGTCTTGGACTACCCAGCCTTTGCGGGATTTCTCTGGCTCTCATTCTGCAATGGCTGCCTTATAAAATCCACCTAGCAACCGCGATATTGATTCATTTCAGCTACAAGAAGTCTATGGAATTAATACCACAAATATTTTTACCTATTGTTTCCTTGGGGCCTTATATTATCTGTGTTCAGCAAATCGATACAATGCTTTCTTTTATTAGACCGTCTCTGGCATTTTACTTACATTAAATAATACAAAGCTTTGCAGAGACTCTGCAGGAAGAGACTGTAGGTGTTCTTCTCGACTGCGTGTGCTTGGTGCAAAATTGGTCGCAGAGTTTCTCAAGTACTGGGAAGAGGGCATATGATATTTAAAGGGCCTTCTGGCAGCGCAAGGCATATAAGTGACAAAATTCTGATTTTAAGAGAAAGTTTGAATGCTTGAAATTGAACTGTAACTCAAGGAAGTGGCTATGAGGTTGTCCAATATACTAATATGTATTCGTATTAAAGTTTTCAAAACTGAAATATGCTGAATTGGTATTGGCAAAGGCTGCTTATATTGATATTAAAAAAAAGGACAGCTCTTGTGGGCATAGTGCCTGTTATATAAATATAGACATGAGAATTTACTGTGGCAACAACACACCCGGGCGGGCAAAGCTCCAATGTATGCACAATTGCCAGATCATGCAATGAGCAGAAGGTTCGAAAGCAAAGGTCAATTTAGACCCTTAAAATATCAAACGCGATAGTGATTTACAATGGCTCTGGAGAAATGAACCTATTTGTTTAAAGACAAAGCATTGCTATTCGACAGATGTAAGTTGTAGAATTTTTGGGCGGGATTTTGGTTTTTCATCTTGTTTATGATAAATGTTCCATTCAGTTGTAGTCACCTGTCCCAGATGAGCCTGCAAAGTGCCATTGTACAAGGCAATTAATGTCTTATGGCGCCCCAAGCATGATTGCCGGTCAAATAGTCTGCCTTCCCAATGGTTTAGGGCCGTTTTCTCCCCCTGTAATTTCCTATAGGAATAATGTAATTGCTCAAGCCGAGAATTTAATTGATGCGGAAGTCGTGTCATACCGTAGTTGAACATTCGTAATGAGAAAACTCCTGATTTAATTGCAAATGGGTCTCCGGTAAAGTTAAATGTTAGTAAGGCTGACAGTCAATGTGTGTATTAGACGGTGTCATTACCATATCCAAACCGTAGTCCTAATGAAACAAATCCAAGTCAATTCACACCAAAGGCAATGTTCCTTGGTATGTATAGCTGAAACACATAAATTTATAGTTCGTATTTACCCAAAAGAGACCAAAACGTAAGTGTAAAGGTCCATCGGGTCGAATAAGCCATATCTAGGTTTAACATGACAAAATGCAAAAAGTTTTGTTTGAAATTATAGGCCTATTTCAGTAAATTGGCTTGAAAAGGTGCATCATTCATGCGCATACAGGACCATACAATGTATGAAAAAGGACCAAAATTCGCAGCACATCAGAGAATTTGTAAGCGCAGGTTCTTAATTTGTTGAAAATGTCAATAAAATTCAGTATTTAAAAAAGGTACTACTTGCAATCACCATCTCAACAATGATCATCATCCATATACGTCCACAAAGTGACACTAACACCAACATCAATCCATCAGAAAAGCCCCCTAGGCCTAAAATGACCATCAACAAGAATCCAAACAATATGATTATATAATTCGATGTGTTTTAGGCATGTAGTTAAAGACATGATGTTGGTTTAAAGGAGATAAACTAAGAGTATTTCAAAAAGAAAAGTGTTTGAATTAGCAAATATAGTAAGTACATTGGTTCAAATGTTCAACATCATCCAGAAGCAAGTGACATTAGGCCTCAAACTATTAAAACGTAGTCAAAAATTGCATTACAATAGTCAAAATTTGTAAGGATAGCAGTCACATTTCAAGTTGGTTTCCAGAATTATTTTTGAAAGGAAATTTAAATGTTCAAGAAAGCATAGAATCCCACAAGTCATCTAATAAGTCAATTGTTAGGGTAATAATTTAGAATTCCAAAAATGTAGTATGCCATTGTAAGTTATATTCATCAGACAATAATAAAAAACAACATCAGTTTCACTACACTTGGAACACTTACTGCACTGCAATATGTGCAGAAAATGCCTGAATGCTCAAATTGTTACCAAATATATAAAATGTCCATGAAAAGATAGTGATGAGACCAAACGGAATACCAGTTTAACCTTGTCAGAATCATGATCATTTTCGAAATAGTAAGACATGCTAGTGTTCATCGTCAGAAGGATCCATGACCAACAGTAATGAGATTTAAACGAATGAGAGTATCTTCTACCTGACTTGGAACAGGTTACCAACATATTGGCAGTGGGTTAAACCAGTTTTACGGGATCCCAATCCTCCCACTTTCGAAAACACTCACATTCATTTAAAGTAGGCCTAAAACAAATTTAGCCCTTAATGTTAATGTACTGTTACAACAGTTAATTACCTGACCATAGTTCACAGACATCATTTAAACAATGACAGGACAATTAAGAATTTTACGTCAGACTACTATATTTACATTAGAATTGCATAGCATGTCAAAATTTGAATGTAAACACCAAAAAAAAAGTTTCCACGTGAACACAGAATAAATAAATTTGATAGTAATATTGTATTAATTATGAAACATGGTTAAGTTTTCCATGTTCCATTCTCACTAGAAAAAACAGCACAATAGGCCCAAAATCCGTTACAAAAATATGACTTCTATCAAATGAGTAAGTATTCCTTATATTTCGTCAGTATATCCAAAAGGATCAGAAAATAGAAGGCCTTTATTGTTCAACATGTTGCCTCAGAACTTATATGGTCCTTATTTCATTTTATATTTGTTGTAATTATAATAAATTTTATGTTCTAGTACTGAAAGATTGATCAAGCTCAAGGTAAAACAATCTCAGCCACAACATTAAAATACATAAACATATATCTATGTGTGTCCTTGGACACAGATGCCAAAAGCAAAAGTAGGGCACTGTTCTGAATATATATATATATATATATATATATATATATATATAAATATATATATATATATATATATATATATACATATATATGTATATACATATATATATAACGATAGATAGATAGATAGATAATAATAATAATGATAATAATAATAATAATAATAATGAATTGATAGATGAATAAACAATTAATAAATAAAGATGAAAACATGCTGTTTCAAAAAACAAAAACAATCAAACAAGCAAACAAAACTTGAGAGATAATTTGTTTCAAAACCTACTTATCTGTGTGCCTTCAAAAGTTGTAAATATTAAATGCTACAACTTTTGTCCTTTGATACTTCACATTCCATCAAGCTTGAGGAAAATTTCACACCCAGATGACCTTGGCCTTTGACCTTTAGAGGTCACACGTAAATAACATTTGTTTTAAGTGCATTCAATTTCAGTCCAATATGAATCAAATCAGAAGAATATTGACCAAGCTATGGCTACACGAAACATTTGAAGGGCAGTATGACCTTGACCTTCGATATTCAGATGTAACATGTTACTTACAATAAATGTGCAGTGTTGCAATTACAATTTAGGTGCAACATGATTAAAATTGGATGGGAATTGGCTGACTATGACTGGATAAATATTTGCAAAACCAAATGACCTTCCTCTTTGACCTTTAAAGGTCACACGTAAGTTAAAAAGATGTGCAGTGTTATAGTATCTACAATTTCAGCGCAACATGATCAAAATCGGATAAAAGTTTATAAAGTTTTGGCGAAAAGAAAATTTCAAATGGCAAAATGACATTGACTTTTGACCTTTACAAGTCACATGTAAATTACAAAAATGATATCACAGTACCTACAATTTAAGCTCAATATAAACCAAATCAGATGAATATTGACCAGGTTATGGCTAGATGAAACTTTTGAAGGGTTAAATGACCCTGAAATTTGACCTTTAGAGGTCACATGTTACTATGAAAAATGTGCAGTGTTGCCAAACCTACTATTTAGGTCTAACATAATTAGGATTGGATGGAAATTGCTTGAGTCCTGAGTTATGACTGGATGAAAATTTCAAAAAAACTTTGAGCTTTGATCTTTTGTAAAGATCACATGCAAGTTACAAAAAATATGCAGTTACAATATGTACAATTTCAGCCGAACATGATCAAAATCGGATGAAATTGACAAAGTTATGGCTAAAAGAAATCTCGAAATGGCAAAATGACATTAAACTTAGACCTTTAGAGGCAACACGTAAATTACAAAAATGTGCAGTAATCCAATACCTATAATTGGAGTTAACATGATTGAAATTGGTTGAAAATTGACTTATCGATTCCCATTTGAAAAAAGTGCAGTGTTAGAATAGCCACACTTTGAGCCGAACATGATCAAAACTGGAATAAACTGACCGCTTTATGGCTAGATGAAAGTTTCAAAAGTCCAAGTGACCTTGACCTTTAACCTTCAGAGATCACATGTAAATTACAAAAATATGGAGTGTTGCAATACGTACAATTTAGGTCCAGTACGATTCAAATTGGATGACAAAGTTATTGCTGGGTGAAAATTTCAAAGGTCCATTTAACCTTTACCTTTGACCTTTGGAGGTCACACGTAAATTATAGAAATGTGCAACTGTATGAAAACGCAAGAATGGAACTGTAATAATGCAAAGTTTGAAGTTTCTATGTATAACAGTTTTCAAATGAAACGTAGGATTAATTTGCATGAAAAAGAAAAAAAAAAGAAAGAAAGAAAGAAAGAAAGAAAGAAAGAAAGAAAGAAAGAAAGAAAGAAACAAAGAAAGAAAGAAAGAATGTTGGCACACAGACATATAAAAACAGCAGCAAATAAGATTTTAAAAAAAAAATGTCTCTTCACCTCAGTCCAATGTCGGTCTGCTGTTCGTGGCTTGCCATTCACCCATATATTTGTTTCTGCACAAGGTTCAGTTTTTCCACCAAATTGAAGAACTTAACCTAATTTGTTCCACCTCTTGATATCCTATGTCTTAGTTTCGTTGCGGCCCGCATGATTGTGTGGGCTCGTGAAAACTAAAGTAGACTCCCACACCGCAGGTTGAAAGGCGTCCCGATTCAGAGCTCTATTCTGGAAGTCAGAGTGCTCACAACATTGATGTTCACAAACTTCCATTACTTAGGTCCACGCAGGGAGTCACAAAATTCAACACTGACGCCTAGCTTAGTTTGTGGTATAAAATTCAACTCCAGACCATACGGTTGTGGAGTAAAGAGCCAACGAAACTTTTATGGGAAACGTTAACCAAACTTGCCGTTTAAAAAAAAAATGGACAAGGACAAAGTTTGGGAGTAAGAATACTGCTCGGAAAGAGCGGGAACACAGATAATAATATTGGGACGCTACATGGGTGTGCACAGGAACAGGCAGGGGCTTCGGAAACAGCTGTTGATAATGGATTTCACAATGCGGGGAAGCGTAATCAAAATCGGCAAGTACGGAATGAATTTGCTTATGCTTGTTAATCGAATTGTATACAACGGTAACGTTGCCTTTGTGAGGGCACTTAGAACCGCTTATTCTCTAACCGTCTCAGCAACCTCTCATTTGATTTATCGCGACACGTGCAGGCCACACATTGCGCTCAACCCGTTTAGCTGATTGGAGTGTTATGATTCATATATGTTAGGCAGAGGGTATCTTATCCGCATAATCGCACTTGGGACACTGTGCTGCGACAGACCAAACAGCAATTTACATTAAATGCATGATTAAATATAATCGACAGCATCACGGTAAAATAACGCACTGTTTTATATTTACACAAACACCGGCACACGCTACCTGTGGCGCCATTATAGAACTCATGTGTCAGGGCCTGCTCGTTTTGACCGAGAGGGGTCCCACCATCAAATATCTCAGTCGCAAATTTACGATAGCTTCTCCTGTATAATTTTTCTCCAAATGTCAGGGAAATTATTTTCATGTTACAGCAAACAAAAGGAGATATGCATTTTTGCTGGATATGTTTACTCAGGAAAAATAATCCCTCCACAGGCAACACTGGTGAAGCCAGTCCACTGTATTCATTCGCTCAAATCTCCGGCTGTCAGATTGGCTGACAGTGATTCCACACCGATTTAAAACGATACATGCACACACACACACACACACACACACACACACACACACACACACACACACACACACACACACATATATATATATATATATATATATATATATATATATATATATATATATATATATATATATATATATACACATATATATACACGTGTGTGTGTTTGTGTGAACCAATCACTTCAATATAATTTTACTTCCTTTATATATTCTTACTCAATAAAGTAGTCATACGCGGAATATGTAAAGCTTCTGACAATATATATATACATATATATATATATATATATATACAAAGTAATAAAATAAAATAAAATTCGCAAGAAAGTTATGGTTGTTTGCGTCAACTTTTTTTTATGTCCTGCTGGCGTAAAAAAAAGCTATATACAACGACATGAGTTTCAATCTGTTCCATATGTTTGAATAAAGAAAAAGAGCGGACATATCGACTTGTAATATCTGGATTTAAAAAAATATGTCACAAAATGAATACATTGTAACAGGCAAGTAACAAAATCAATTCGTTTGAAGGAGCTGCAGCTGGAGCTTTAGTTTTGATCAGTGATTTGTGTGCACAGACACGTCCGCATGTGGTTTGAAAAGGATTACTGATTTATGTGTTCAAAAAGCAGCTGTAAACAGAAACTGGTGAAAAATTAGAAAAGATGGTTTGCTTCAAAGCAAATGACTCTGTGCCCACAAAGGAAAATCGTTGCCTTGTAAATCCAACGTGCAATTGGAAGAGGGACATGGGATAAAACATCTAATTTCAGAAACAAAACAGGCAAATTCAAGGCTCTTTGCATTACAAAATAAACCGGAATGTCAGAAAGAAAGAACGAATTGTGAAAATAACAGAATGACAAGTGTCAGCTAAAAAATAAGTTTTGATCGTGTAATAAGAAACTGTAGCTAGTTCGAGTTCTGTACACTTATTTTTTGTTTCTTCTCTTTTATACCTTTCATTTATTTATGGATGACTGTTGGCATAGCAGTGTCGACTGATTGCAAAAAGGTCACCGTATGATAGCAAGTTATGTCTGACGTGAGCGACTGTAAACAACAGATCCTTGAAATGTACATATACAATTTGTAGACTGATGATAACAGATCGTGGCCTGTTGTATGTCTGGTCTATCACAAATATGTACAATTCTGCTATTGTTTCTCCTAATTTGCATCGTTTCAGTTTCTCTGATAAGGCTGGACACAGTTCAGAGATTTTAGCTTTAGTGCTGTGTGAGTGCTTTACTCCATACAGTATTGGTGATGGACTAACCTATGATGCGAAGTCGGAATGACTCTTATCTGAAAGCAGTATTACATTGAAGTGAGAAAAGAACTCGGTATAGATAACTCCTCAAATATACAAGGTAACGTTGTTTACGTAATGCCTAATGAAAATGCTATTGGAGTAATTATTATTGATTAAGATGAAGATGCACCAAGAATAATTTTAACACAGAAATATGTGACAAGAAAGCATCTATACCATTTCTGTATTTTTGCATTCGTAAATTGTATAAAAAATCGTTATAATTTAAGACTCATTCCAAGACCTACATATTTTACAGCCAAAAGGTTGTCCACTGAGGTAACTTCATGTTTAACTACTGTCGGAGACCATTTTCGTAAATACTACAACACTATATACAAACATACTGGAAGGAACTGCTTTTGGCAAGTTTATAATTCAATGTAAATTATCTACAAGATTCTACATAAAAACGCAAAATCTATCAATTATTTTAATTTTTAAACATACTATACTAATATGCCCATTTAAACCATAAAGGAAGCACTTGATAAAGTTAATCATTAAAATGTTCAATCATAATACTCATTAATATTTCAATGTATACATAATGATAAAACTGCCTTTTGGTCTGAAAAAATGCCACATAAAAAGCAACGCTAAATCATATAGCACAGAAAATGTATTAGACGCAGTTCATTTTCGTCTAAGCAATACCTCTATTCTATTTGGGACATTTATATTTCAACAAATCAGTTGTACCCACATGAACATTAATTTGCTCACCTCTACTAGGTGATTTATATATATATATATATATATATATATATATATATATATATATATATTCACTTAGAAATGAAATCGTGCATAAATTAATAAAAACAAATTTTCTTTTAGCTTAACACTTATCTGTAATGCTAAATACATTGACGATATTGCTTCATAAGCGCGAAACACTTTATTCAAATTGCTCAACAAACATATCCTGCTGATATCCCTTTTATGGTATTCTAATACTGAAGACAACAAAGATTTATTTCTTGATTTAGCAAAAACAAAATTTGTTTTTAAAAAATACCGTAAAGTTGATGATTTTAAGTTGAAGTAGTCAATTATACGTTGTTTGAAAGTAGCATCTCGTGTTGGTTATTGTACCTTTGGGTCACACATTTTACTCTCTAGTCGCACTTGTTATAAGTTAGGTGGTATTGCTTTCAGAGTAATATTTATCAACAAGAAACTTAACAAATATCTTGATATTGTCGTGCAATTTGTTTTCTCAAATTTTAAGGATTTCAGATTGGCTTGTTTTATCCAAAAATCAATGTTCATTAAATGTCACACAAATTACTAGTTTTATGAAGGTACTATTTTCCAAAGTGGTAACTTTTGCATGCTTGGTCTCCTCTGTGTGGAGTAGAAACTACCTTATGGGTTGGGATAATAACTCGTGCTGTGTCCGAGCCGCAGAGAGTTTCAGACGTGAATTTACTTCTACTCCAAAATGTCTTATCCTTTATTCTTATTCATAAAATTACGCATTTAGCCACTTGGACCGTCCTCGTGGTTAAACAGACACACTCTGCAAGTAGGTTCCTAATGCAAAGAATAATGTGACAACACACTGATGCATATTTACTCCAAGAGATCACAATTAAAACATCCTTTTGCGTAATGTTCCTATGTTTATGCATTAATTCACGGAGGATTGGTGAATTGGTTTGCTTGTTTTTGTAGTGCTAAATATGTAACAGCACCATTTTTTAATCTAAAGAGGGCAGTCAATATTATAATAAAGTTTTTACAGTACTTTTGTCAGTGTATGCTCGAGGTAAGGTGGATTTGTCACATCTTTGTGTGGGCTCGGGTTTCAAGGCAAACATTCTGTGCCAGAAGTTTTGTGTTGCCTTGTATATTTTGTTTCTTTACAAAAAAGGGACATGATTATGGATTTCTTTTCTGAAAGACAGTTTAAGTTCGGATTGTAATATTTTACGTATATTTTTGTATATAAGTATTGCCATTATGAGCAAGAACTTTTTTTTACAGTATGGATTTATGTATTTGCTGATATTTCACGTTCATGAATTCTTTACATATACTTTGGTTTTCGTTATTGTATACAAGATAGAAGCAAATAGCTGCCATGGTATCAAAGGCAAGTCCGGGAATTTAAGGCTTCGAAATACGCTTGATGGTTTTCCGCTGATGATCTGTGTATAAATCCATTTGGTTGTTGTAGCCTTCGCCATTCTAAGTATTGAATCGAACTTGATAATATGTTAGTTAACTCATAGGTTTAGACTTAGACAGTTACTGGAGCGGTTATTGAGCGTAGAGGATGCGCCGTTTATTCATTTGTTCATTTTTTTGTTGTTGTTTTTATTTTATTGGGAGGGGGTGAGAACTACATGGACGTTTGGCACTGTGGCGGCTGTTTGTAAAACTATATATGCATAATAGTTTTGAAGAAAGACTACACCATCTTAACTTCTCAAATACCCATAATCAATATAAATTCAAATTGTACCACAACTTTTGCTAGCGGTCATTGGATGAGCATTAGGCACAAACCTCTGATTTTTTGTCTCAATGATATATCTACCAGAAGTAATAGAATTTTGTTTTGGGGTTATTAGGCCTATCCATTTTAGAAAAGAATTAGTCTTTGCAGTTAGTAATGAATATTTCTAAGGTTGAGAGGACCGGTTTAAAACCACCAGTTGCCTTAACTGGGTGACTGCCTAGATCAAGTCAGGAGTGAAATTTGTTTCTTCACATTGGTATTGGAGGATGAATGTTAGTGTTTTGGCAAGTTTCGAATCTCTTTGCTGTCATTGTTGGGTTTGGAATTGATGAATATGGATCATGTTTTTCTGTGCTATTTAAAGATACTTCATTGGCTATGTTTTGCTGTGGGCTTTGTTCTCCGACTCATAGTTATAGTGGAGGTAGAGTGTGTTTATAATGTCCCAGATTTATAAATATCACAAAAACGATGTAGGGCTACTTTATTCTTTTGCTGTAAACCTAGCTCACTGACAAGTCGGGAAAACTAAAAGGTGATAGGCCTACCAGGTGTCTTTTTATTTTTGGCAGAAGTAATAGAATTTTGTTTTTGGGGGATTAGGCCTATCCATTTTGGAAAAGAACTAGTGTCTGCAGTTGATAATGAATACTTCTAAGGTTGAGAGGACCGGTTTAAAACCACCAGTTGCCTTTTCTGGGTGACTGCCTGTCTCAAGTCAGGAGTGAAATTTGTTTCTTCACATTGATATTGGAAGATGAATGTTAATGTTTTGGCAAGTTTGGAAACTCTTTGCTGTCATTGTTGGGTTTGGAATTGATGAATATGGATCATTTGTTCTGTGCTATTTAATAAAAGTGAAGACATTCAACATTTAAAGTGTTCAAGTGCCCCCCGACTAGCATAAATTGAAATGTTAGAATTTTTGTTAGTGGTTCGTTGAATGCGTGCATGGCACACACCCATATGTTGAAGTTAAAATGGGACTTCTGTCTATTATCATTTTCAAGATGTTCAACATTAAAACGTTTGAAGTGCCCAGTAGTTAGCATAGATTATAATTCTACTTTTGCTTTTGGTTCGTTGAATGCGCCTAAAGCAGAACCTATATATTAGAGCTGAACTGACACTTCTACCTGGACTAGGTTTGAGGACATTCAGCCTTTAAACTTTTCGGGTACACCTAATTAGCATAAATCATAATTCTAGAACGTTCAGTCGAGGTTCACTAAATGCCCCTATATCATAGATCTAAGAATCTGAGTTACAATGGCGCCTCTACCTTGAATAGTTTAAAGATATTCAACAATCATTTATACTTTTCAGGTGCCTCTATTATTATTATTATTATTATTATTATTATTATTATTATTATTATTATTATTATTATTATTATTATTATTATTATTATAACCATTATCATTATCATTATTATTATAATAGTATTGTTTGTGCACTATTATATTTGCTTATAGTACAAGCCTAGAACTGTTGCGGGCTGTACATTGGTATCTGACCATATGCCAGTCATAGCGCCATACCAGTGGTTTTGGCTCCTAATCTTTTAATTGGCACTTTTTCTTTGGGACAAGACAGTGATCAGCGGTGCTTTTATCAAAAAGCTAGGGAAATACTTTGCTAGGGTGACATTTAACTACTTCCACAGTGAACAAGAGCATTTTGATTTTGTAATTATAAACTCAAAAACGTTTGATGTAGGACTGAGAAATCATATATGGTGGTTGCATTTCACATACAGACGGCGTTCTATAAAGGTTAAGTTGAGACTGCATACGAATCATCTTGACTAAACTCCAAAATTACAAGTTTCCTCTTGCGTATGTCTGTGTGTGTTATTTAAGCTGGACGCAAGACTGTCACTTTCCTTTTTCTTTTGTACCATCAGTATTATATATACCTAGTTTATTTGTATTGCAAATACATTGGCGTCATATATATATATAGATATATATAATTTTTACTCCGCACTTTCTTCATGCAATGTGTTGTCAATATATATTCTTATGACTGGAGAGGGATAAAGTCAAATCAAATGCGTCACCCATCAGAGAGCAGCCTCGAGGCTTGTAACGTAAACTCTTTCACTGCCAAGTCAACATCTTTGCTCGGCGCGCATTGCGACCAAAGCACGTCGAGGACGACTGTTGACAGGGACTATTACATTATACGTAATTGGAGGCATGTTGCCACTTGAATGAATGGGCAAACACAAAACAAAACGAAAACAAAACAAAACAAAACAAAACCAAAAACAAAAAACACGAATGTAGCACCCTTGTTATAATTCAGAGCTCGTGGTTTGACATTGGTTGCAGTTGGGACTTAAAGAGTTAAGCCGGCATTACTTTGTAGGCTATCACTCGGCTACGTATTTCAAAGAAAAACATACCAAGGCACAGCTGCTGGTGATTCCTTGCCAAAAGTACAAACATTAAGTATGTCAGCCTACCCACCATTAAACTGTAGACCAAATGAGCCTACAATAAGAAGCATGGTGGAAAGGTGCTTTGACCTTGCTAAAGTAAAATACTCAACTTTGAATACAACGTCTCCCTTAAAGAAGCTTTGGCTGTTATGCCACAGCTATTAAGCTGTGAGCAGCCGCCAGTCTGTGCTGTGTTCTTTATGTTGTTTACTCAGTACATATAACCGGAAGAATCATCACTCGACGGCACCAAAAACGATTGTATTGCATTTTCTATGATGTCTTGCTGTTGAAAACGGATAAATCACTGGAGAAAATGACGAGGGTATTATAGGAACAGGAGTTTTTGTGTCACCCCTGCAGCAGTATATAAATATCTCAGATCAGTGGAAGCGAATCAGGAAGCATTTATTCACACCATGCGTCATGGATGTATCTATCTATCTATCTATCTATCTATCTATCTATCTATCTATCTATCTATCTATCTATCTATCTATCTATCTGTCTGTCTGTCTGTCTGTCTGTCTGTCCGTCCGTCCGTCCGTCCATCTTTCTATCTATCTATCTATCTATCTCTCTCTCTCTCTCTCTCTCTCTCTATATATATATATATATATATATACATATATATATATGATTGTCGGATTCTTGCTAAGAATATTTGCCTTGTATGCACACACACTGGATTCTTCGACAGAATCTGAGGGATTGCTGACAGACGCAAGAAGCAAAAGTCTATTTAACAGCATTTTAACTTAACAGCAACAACAACAACAACAACAACAACAAATAAATGAAATGAAATGAAATTAAATAGAATGAAATAAGATAAAATAAAATCAGACATAATGAAATAATAGAGTAAAAAGTAAAACAAAGAGATAGAAAAGAAGAGGAAAGAAGAAAGACAAAAAATAAGACAACTCTGAATGTCACAGTGGGATCAGTCGCAATTACCGTGTAGCGCAAGCGACCATATCCTATTACTTCACTACTTGAGTGGTTTACATGCCATATAAGCTACATTCGTGAGTAACTACGTTAAGCTACTTGTGTATAAGTCCATAGTCTTGGTTCAAGGTGACAGTTTTAAGATCAACAACTGTGCTGAAATTTTAAGGTCCTGTCGACCTGCACTTAAATATATTGGCACATGTTGTCACCAAACAACAACTTGCGTGTTCTGGAACAATAAAACAAAAACTAACCCAGGAACTGCGTGTAATTAAGGTACATTTCTGTTTCGTTACGTGATATTACACGATATCAAGAGACCAGGAAGTTCTTTAGTCATCAACGAGAGTCTTCTTGAATGACGTGGAGGGATCCAGATGAATTGCCTGTACTGGGTCTCAGCGACAATGTTACATGGGAGCTTATTCTATGGAAAAAATCAAAGAACACTCTATAAATAAACTTTAAACTGACATCTTATGCCGAAAAGCCAGAGCAGCAACGTCTTATTCGTATTACCAACCACAGCTAATACACAAATTGTATTTATTGGCAAATAAATGCGTATGGTATTTTTTTCAGTGGGTGTTCATGTCATTTTTTTATTATGTGCCTCTGAATGTTCATTACATAATTACCTGTTTCGGCTTTCTTAAGGCTCTCCCCCGAATCAGATAAAAGGGGCTAAAATTATGATAATAATAACTGATTTTAAAACACCATTTTGTAACGCATTTGACATAGATCCATGCGATTGACATCCACCCCAACATTTAACAGACCCCTTACATGATTGAAATGATTGAGATTAAGTACACGTCCATGGTGTCAACTCGGTTGAGCTGAAACATCAACACTACCCTGGACTTTTTCAACAATATTTACATTATACAATAAGGTAGTAGAAAGTTGGAAGAACATGTGTGTATTTTAAAAAAGCTGGATACTTAATACTATGGACATCACAATCCTGATAGTAGCATTTTCTTTTCCACCAGGTGCCACAGCTAAATTGTTAATGAATCAAATATCCAATTTTCACCTAGATTATTTCAGTACCTTACGTACCAACAACTCGGAATGCACATGTACTAGGATCATATGTTCCCTTACGTTCCAATGGCACCTTGACTTAGCTCGGTGCAACCAAAGCTTATGGGCAGTGAATGTTTTTTGCCCAAGACAGTACAGCTCGGTTAGGTGATAGGAGACCCCCATCCCTGGGCTGAGAGGTGTGAAAACATAATACATGTAGATAACTATAATTCCCCCCATTAAAATAAATTTCAGGAGTTGTGGTCATGGTAAGAAGACAATGTAATTATGATAATACAGAATAATTTTGCTCAACTTTGGAAAGAACAAATACTAATCCATGCAGCAATTGACACTGCCATGCCACTGCTCTAGTGATATCATTAATAAAAATTAACTTTGCTGTCGTTGTTTTACACTTATTTTTGTTTGTGTTTTTGTTTGGGTTTTGTTTGTTTTTTGTTTTTTAAATTTTAGTCATTAGTTTTCATTGTACATAATTGCTATTTATTCTGTGTGTTCGCTTTGTATGCTTTCCATTTCAAATGTTATTTTATTCATAATGAAACAGTATTTCGACATTTCATATTATGCAGAATCTGGTATGTATCACACAACAACAACAACAACAACAACAACAACAACAACAAATACAAGAAAAAAAAACTGCAGGAGAATGCAACTTATGTCTAATCTATTTATGAGCTAAGCAACTGCCCATCTGATTAAAAAGTGTGTATTCCTTGTATTCCCAAATTCATAACAAACAATATAATAAGCTGGAAATTACCATAGAGTCAAGGATAATGATTTGAAATCCTTAACGTGCATACATGATAAATTTAACATTCCTCACCGCCCCTCTCCTCCTCCTCCTCCTCCTCCTCCTCCTCCTCCTCCTCCTCCCTCTGCTCCTCAAGTGGTCAAAGAGTATGAAATTGAATCCAATCTTGATCACCTGTATGCTCTTTAGCAGGAACAACACGTATACGAAAGTTGCCTAGAATTATTAAAGTTACTTTCTACCTATGTATATATATATATATATATATATATATATATATATATATATATATATATATATATATATATATATATATATATATATTTATCAAGGTTTCCGCCGTTAAGATTTAAAAAAAAAACGTAGCTGAATTCATTCAGATGATACTTTGCTATATAAATAGTGTGGCTTTAGACTCAATCAATAAATATTAGCAGCTAAGCATCTTTTAACTCTAGTGCAGTTAAAGCTCGTGACTTGAGACAAATGTTTAATTGTGCTAAAAGCGCCC
>OZ026616.1:33028801-33057127 GCA_964020975.1 Hermodice carunculata | reverse complement strand
TGTGACAACACACTGATGCATATTTACTCCAAGAGATCACAATTAAAACATCCTTTTGCCTAATGTTCCTATGTTTATGCATTAATTCACGGAGGATTGGTGAATTGGTTTGCTTGTTTTTGTAGTGCTAAATATGTAACAGCACCATGTTTTAATCTAAAGAGGGCAGTCAATATTATAATAAAGTTTTTACTGTACTTTTGTCAGTGTATGCTCGAGGTTAGGTGGATTTGTCACATCTTTGTGTGGGCTCGGGTTTCAAGGCAAACATTCTGTGCCAGAAGTTTTGTGTTGCCTTGTATATTTTGTTTCTTTACAAAAAAGGGACATGATTATTTATGGATTTCTTTTCTCAAAGACAGTTTAAGTTCGGATTGTAATATTTTACGTATATTTTTGTATATAAGTATTGCCATTATGAGCAAGAACTTTTTTTATAGTATGGATTTATGTATTTGCTGATATTTCACGTTTATGAATTCTTTACATATACTATGGTTTTCGTTATTATATACAAGATAGAAGCAAATAGCTGCCATGGTATCAAAGGCAAGTCCGGGAATTTAAGGCTTCGAAATACGCTTGATGGTTTGCCGCTGATGATCTGTGTATAAATTTACTTGGCTGTTGTAGCCTTCGCCATTCTAAGTATTAAATCGAAGTTGATAATATGTTAGTTAACTCATAGGTTTAGACTTAGACAGTTACTGGAGCGGTTATTGAGCGTAGATGATGCGCCGTTTATTTATTTATCCATTTTTTTTGTTATTTTATTGGGAGGGGGTGAGAACTACATGGAAGTGTGGCACTGTGGCGGCTGTTTGTAAAACTATATATGCATAATAGTTTTGAAGAAAGACTACAACATCTTAACTTCTCAAATATCCATAATCAATATAAATTCAAATTGTACTACAACTTTTGCTAGCGGTCATTGGATGAGCCTAAGGCACAAACCTATGATTTTTTGTCTCAATGATATATCTACCAGAAGTAATAGAATTTTGTTTTTGGGTTATTAGGCCTATCCATTTTAGAAAAGAATTAGTCTCTGCAGTTAGTAATGAATATTTCTAAGGTTGAGAGGACCGGTTTAAAACCACCAGTTGCCTTAACTGGGTGACTGCCTGGATCAAGTCAGGGGTGAAATTTGTTTCTTCACATTGGTATTGGAGGATGAATGTTCATGTTTTGGCAAGTTTCGAAAGTCTTTGCTGTCATTGTTGGGTTTGGAATTGATGAATATGGATCATTTTTTCTGTGCTATTTAATAAAAGTGAAGACATTCAACTTTTAAAGTGTTCAAGTGCCCCCCGACTAGCATAAATTGAAATGTTAGAATTTTTGTTTGTGGTTCGTTGAATGCGTGTATGGCACAAACCCATATGTTGAAGTTAAAATGGGACTTCTGTCTATTATCATTTTCAAGATGTTCAACATTAAAACGTTTGAAGTGCCCAGTAGTTAGCATTGATTATAATTCAACTTTTGCTTTTGGTTCGTTGAATGCGCCTTAAGCAGAACCTATATATTAGAGCTGAACTGACACTTCTACCTGGACTAGGTATGAGGACATTCAGCCTTTAAACTTTTCGGGTACACCTAATTAGCATAAATCATAATTCTAGAACGTTTAGTCGAGGTTCACTAAATGCCCCTATATCATAGATCTAAGAATCTGAGTTACAATGGCGCCTATACCTTGAATAGTTGTAAAGATATTCAACAATCATTTATACTTTTCAGGTGCCTCTATTATTATTATTATTATTATTATTATTATTATTATTATTATTATTATTATTATTATTATTATTATTATTATTATTATTATCATCATTATTATCATTATCATTATTATTATTATAATAGTATTGTTTGTGCACTATCGTATTTGCCTATAGTACAAGCCTAGAACTTCAAATTGAAATGGTAAATGCTGATGATCCTCTAAACTAACTTGTTGCGGGCTGTACATTGGTATCTGACCATATGCCAAAGTCATAGCGCCATACCAGTGGTTTTGGCTCCCAATCTTTTAATTGGCACTTTTTCTTTGGGACAAGACAGTGATCAGCGGTGCTTTTATCAAAAAGCTAGAAAAATACTTTGCTAGGGTGACATTTAACTACTTCCACAGTGAACAAGAGCATTTTGATTTTGTAATTATAAACTCAAAAACGTTTGATGTAGGACTGAGAAATCATATATGGTGGTTGCATTTCACATACAGGCGGCGTTCTGTGAAGGTTAAGTTGAGACTGCATACGAATCACTTGACTAAACTGCAAAATTACAAGTTCCCTCTTGCGTATGTCTGTGTGTGTAATTTAAGCTGGACGCAAGACTGTCACATTCCTTTTTCTTTTGTACCATCAGTATTATATATACCTAGTTTATTTGCATTGCAAATACATTGGCGTCATATATATATATATAATTTTTACTCCGCACTTTCTTCATGCAATGTGTTGTCAATATATATTCTTATGACTGGAGAGGGATAAAGTCAAATCAAATGCGTCACCCATCAGAGAGCAGCCTCGAGGCTTGTAACGTAAACTCTTTCACTGCCAAGTCAACATCTTTCCTCGGCGCGCATTGCGACCAAAGCACGTCGAGGACGACTGTTGACAGGGACTATTACATTATACGTAATTGGAGGCATGTTGCCACTTGAATGAATGGTCAAACACAAAACAAAACAAAAGCAAAACAAAACAAAACAAAACCAAAAACACGAATGTAGCACCCTTGTTATAATTCAGAGCTCGTGTTAAGTGGTTTGACATTGGTTGCAGTTGGGACTTAAAGAGTTAAGCCGGCATTACTTTGTAGGCTATCATTCGGCTACGTATTTCAAAGAAAAACATACCAAGGCACAGCTGCTGGTGATTCCTTGCCAAAAGTACAAACATTAAGTATGTCAGCCTACCCACCATTAAACTGTAGACCAAATGAGCCTACAATAAGAAGCATGGTGGAAAGGTGCTTTGACCTTGCTAAAGTAAAATACTCAACTTTGAATACAACGGCTCCCTTAAAGAAGCTTTGGCTGTTATGCCACAGCTGATAAGCTGTGAGCAGTCGCCAGTCTGTGCTGTGTTCTTTACGTTGTATACTCAGTACATATAACCGGAAGAATCATCACTCGACGGCACCAAAAACGATTGTATTGCATTTTCTATGATGTCTTGTTGTTGAAAACGGATAAATCACAGGAGAAAATGACGAGGGTATTATAGGAACAGGTGTTTTTGTGTCGCTCCTGCAGCAGTATATAAAGATCTCAGATCAGTGGAAGCGAATCAGGAAGCATTTATCCACACCATGCGTCATATCTATCTATCTATCTATCTATCTATCTATCTATCTATCTATCTATCTATCTATCTATCTATCTATCTATCTATCTATCTATC
This sequence comes from Hermodice carunculata, assembly GCA_964020975.1. NCBI lineage: Eukaryota > Metazoa > Annelida > Polychaeta > Eunicida > Amphinomidae > Hermodice > Hermodice carunculata. The sequence continues at coordinate 33,053,705 of OZ026616.1, read as the reverse complement.
TATCTATCTATCTATCTATCTATCTATCTATCTATCTATCTATCTATCTATCTATCTATCTATCTATCTATCTATCTATCTATCTATCTATCTATCTATCTATCTATCTATCTATCTAACTGTCTGTCTGTCTGTCTATCCGTCCGTCCGTCCATCTATCTATCTATCTATCTATCTATCTACCCGTCTCTCTCTCTCTCTCTCTCTCTCTCTATATATATATATATATATATATATATGATTGTCGGATGCTTGCTAAGAATATTTGCCTTGTATGCACACACACTTGATTCTTCGACAGAATCTGAAGGATTGCTGACAGACGCAAGAAGCAAAAGTCTATTTAACAGCATTTTAACTTAACAACAACAACAACAACAACAACAACAACAACAACAAATAAATGAAATAGAATGAAATAAAATAAAATAAAGTAAAATCAGACATAATGAAATAATAGAAAAAAAAAGGAAAACAAAGAGATAGAAAAGAAGAGGAAAGAAGAAAGACAAAAAATAAGACAACTCTGAATGTCACAGTGGGATCAGTCGCGATTACCGTGTAGCGCAAGCGACCATATCCTATTACTTCACTACTTGAGTGGTTTACATGCCATATAAGCTACATTCGTGAGTAACTACGTTAAGTTACTTGTGTATAAGTCCATAGTCTTGGTTCAAGGCGACAGTTTTAAGATCAACAACTGTGCTGAAATTTTAAGGTCCTGTCGACCTGCACTTAAATGTATTGGCACATGTTGTCACCAAACAACAACTTGCGTGTTCTGGAACAATAAAACAAAAACTAACCCAGGAACTGCGTATGATTAAAGTACATTTCTGTTCCGTTGCGTGATATTACACGATATCAAGAGACCAGGAAGTTCTTTGGTCATCAACGAGAGTCTTCTTGAATGACGTGGAGGGATCCAGATGAATTGCCTGTACTGGGGCCCAGCGACAATATTACATGGGAGCTTATTCTATGGAAAAAAAATCAAAGAACACTCCATAAATAAACTTTAAACTGACATCTTATGCCGAAAAGCCAGAGCAGCAATGTCTTATTCGTATTACCAACCACAGCTAATACACAAATTGCATTTATTGGCAAATAAATGCGTATGATATTTTTTTTAGTGGGTGTTCATGTCAATTTTTTTTATTATGTGCCTCTGAATGTTCATTACATAATTACCAGTTTCAGCTTTCTTAAGGCTCTCCCCCGAATCAGATAAACGGGGCTTAAATTATGATAATACTAACTGATTTTGAAACACCATTTTGTAACGCATTTGACATAGATCCATGCGATTGACATCCACCCCAACATTTAACAGACCCCTGACATGATTGAAATGATTGAGATCAAGTACACGTCCATGGTGTCAACTCGGTTGAGCTAAAACATCAACACTACCCTGGACTTTTTCAACAATATTTACATTATACAATAAGGTAGTAGAAAGTTGGAAGTGTATTTTCAAAAAGCTGGATACTTAATACTATGGACATCACAATCCTGATAGTAGCATTTTCTATTCCACCAGGTGCCACAGCTAAATTGTTAATGAATCAAATATCCAACTTTCACCAAGATTATTTCAGTACCTTACGTACCAACAACTCGGAATGCACATGTACTAGGATCATATGTTTCCTTACGTTCCAATGGCACCTTGACTTAGCTCGGTGCCACCAAAGCTTATGGGCAGTGAATGTTTTTTGCCAAAGACAGCACAGCTCGGTTAGGTGATAGGAAACCCCATCCCTGGGCTCAGAGGTGTGAAAACATAATACATGTAGATAACTATAATTCCCCCGATTAAACTAAATTTCAGGAGTTGTGGTCATGGTAAGAAGACAATGTAATTATGATAATACAGAATAATTTTGCTCAACTTTGGAAAGAAAATAATACTAATCCATGCAGCAATTGACACTACCATGCCACTGCTCTAGTGATATCATTAATAAAAATTAACTTTGCTGTCGTTGTTTTACACTTATTTTTGTTAGTGTTTTTGTTTGGTTTTGTTTGTTTGTTTTTTTTTTTTAATTTTAGTCATTAGTTTTCAATGTACATAATGGCTATTTATTCTGTGTGTTCGCTATGTATGCTTTCCATTTCAAATGTTATTTCATTCATAACGAAACAGTATTTCGACATTTCATATTATGCAGAATCTGGTATGTATCACACAACAACAACAACAACAACAACAACAAATACAAAAAAAAAACAAAAAAAACAAAACAAAAAAAAAAAAAAAAAAAAAAAAAAAAAAAAAAAAAAAAAAAAAAAACCGCAGGAGAATGCAACTTATGTCTAATCTATTTATGTGCTAAGCAACTGCCCATCTGATTCAAAATTGTGTATTCCTTGTATTCCCAAATTCATAACAAACAATATAATGAGCTGGAAATTACCATGGAGTCGAGGATAATGATTTGAAATCTCTACCGTGCATACATGATAAATTTAACATTCCTCACCGCCCCTCTCCTCCTCCTCCTCCTCCTCCTCCTCCTCCTCCTCCTCCTCCCTCTGCTGGTGGTCAAAGAGTATGAAATTGAATCCAATCTTGATCACCTGTATGCTCTTTAGCACGAACAACACTTATACGAAAGTTGCCTAGAATTATTAAAGTTACTTTCTACCTATGTATATATATATATTTATCAAGGTTTCCGCCGTCAAGATTTAAAAAAAAACGTAGCTGAATTCATTCAGATGATACTTTGCTATATAAATAGTGTGGCTTTAGACTCAATCAATAAATATTAGCAGCTAAGCATCTTTTAACTCTAGTGCAGTTAAAGCTCGTGACTTGAGACAAATGTTTCATTGTGCTAAAAGCGTGCCCGGGAAAGCACTTGACCAGAAACTATTCGTTTAAGATTATATTCAGAGTAACTGAAATACATTTTATGGGAATATGTTATTGTTTCAAACATCTGTAATCATTATACCATATCATATAAGCAGGTCTTTTATCGCGCTAAGAAGACAAAGGGTGAGCATTCAAGATCGACCTGTCTGTTGCTGGAAGCCATAAATCAGGTATGGATTTGCTTTGCCCCGAATGCAAAGAGACTGGCATGGGTAGTTTTAGTCTGGAACAACAAAGACTCAATGGCAAGAGATCCGAAGAAAATGGGTAGATATTTATCAATTTGGCATGGTTACTTTGGATTTTTTTCTTATGTGCGTGTGCGTGTGTGTGTCTTGTCTTCAAGTAGCAACTAAAGTTGGCTTTGTTTTTGAGACGCACATTTTTTCGTATTCCCCGTTCCATATTCTGTAAGTTGTCGAAATATCTGACAGAGCCATTTCATGGGCACATTTATACTTTTTATGTCTCTCTCTCTCTCTCTCTCTCTCTCTCTCTCTCTCTCTCTCTCTCTCTCTCTCTCTCTATCTACCTACCTATCTATCTATCTATCTATCTATCTATCTATCTATCTATCTATCTATCTATCTATCTATCTATCTATCTATCTATCTATCTATCTATCTATCTATCCAGACGCAAAGGCTTTATACAGCACACCTTTTATGACTGTGTACAAATGGATAAGGTCCCAATTCATCTTATAATGTCTGCATGGGTCACGTATTGACTCTTTATTCCATGCATCAGATGTAAAGTATCAAGGAATCAGCCTGTGACCATGGGGTCAGTATATGAATATAGACTTGATAAGCGCTTCCCTCAGTTCGGTCCCATATTGGCGCTAAGAATCGAGCGTCACGATTATTGCATGCGCCAAATGCGCTGTTACTGGCGAGAACGCACGGAGCGTAAGCATTTTTTTCTTTTCAAAATCCCCACTTTTGCAGGCATTGACGTTTTGCATGTCAAACCCTTCTGATTTGGAGCAGTTAACCACAGATTTGATAGATCCGACTATGGAAATTGGTCCTCAGCTACCGTACGGATCACTGCAACTGCATTCGAAAAAATAATAAAAAAATAAGAAAAAGTAAGAATAAATAAATAAATAAATAAATAAATAAATAAATAAATAGATAAATGAATAAATAAATAAATAAATAAATAAATAAATAAACACACACACACACGAGCAGGCCTACTTTTTGGTCTGCGTTTCAATGCCGACACCTGCGTTTTTGCTAATGGATAAAATTTAGAGACAAATTTACATTTATCATTTTCGCACTAACAATAGATATGAATCTTTCAAAGAATATTGTTTCTGCACAGATCCGAAACTTATTCAGTCGTGATAAATGAATAACTGAAGCTAGCCCCCACCCCAAACATGCACGCAGCCTTAAAGTCCTATCACTTGTAGCACATTTATTGCCCCGTAGGTGCAAAGGAGAATGTCAATAAAAGCTGAAACCCATTTCGACATGCTTTAGTCAGCTTTAAATGTTTATGTGCATGCGTGTGTGTTTTCGTGCGCAGTGAAGACAGTGATGAAATGGAGCACACACACAAACACACACACACACACACACACACACACACATATATATATATATATATATATATATATATATATATATATATATATATATATATATATATATATATATATATATATGTATGTTTCTTTCTTTCTTTCTTTATTTCTTTATTTAGCAGCCGTTAGTTTGCTGAATGCGCGTTGACACCATTTGGGATTTTAAACGGAAAATAAAAGTGATCGTAAATAGATCTAACACAATAAGCATTGCCATGTGATTCTTAAACAGAAAATAAAGGCGTCGTAGCAGGATAGGCAACTGTTTACATGATGCGCAATATGCGCCTATGTGTGTTAAAGATCAGAGTGCCAGTCATTAATTGTCTACTCCCGCCCATTACCGGTACTGTCAGTTTGAAGTCGCCAGACGCTCTTAGGAGCGCCTGCTTCAACTTAGTAGTTAGCCGCCAAAATGTGGTTTGGGGATAAAAGTGTTCGACTATGAGGTCATGCTGCGTCTTCCCGCCAAATTACAAGCCCAGTTATGCTGACCAAGTGTCAGATATTCCACAAAACAGACATTTTTTATATCAATAAATTCTTGGAATAAAGCTATTTCGATCTGCTGGTGGCAATGCATGCATGTATGTGCCTTTTAAAAAAAAAAAGGGGGGGGGGGGGAACAACAACAACAACAACAACATACCCCCCCCCCCACACACACACACACAAAAGAAAAGAAAAGAAAAAAAAAACGAATACGATTGTTCAGAGTGCATCTCTGGCAAGGTAAGGCATGTAAGCTAAACGGGAGTAGAAACAGCTATCAAGTAATGTATCACCTCGTGTAAGATGAATGTCCTCGGTCAGACAAGCTGTCGGTTGTTATATCAGTATGCTGAATCTCAGTCTGATAGGTGATAGTTATTGTGTATGTGTTTTACGTATGGGGGGATTAGGGATCCCATGAGGATTGAAAATGAGCAGTGGCGAAACTCTGAGAGTAGTGTGGGCGTGGGACGCAGGCTACCGGTGCCCTTCCGTGCAGAGTTTCGCAACTGCTTACCCTCAATCCTTACGGGATCCCATTTTATTATAGTAAAATATCTGACTTTACACACAATCTTAACTTTTGAGGCTCAAATGTTGTGAAGTTGACAAAAGATTTTTTACAAACGTTTCAAGCGTGATAAGGCCATGGATAAATGACAGCACCACAACCACTGCAGCGTAGATGATATTTTTATATAATACAGTGGACGAAAAGTAGTGTCAAAAACACAGACGAGACAGAATAAATTACAAATGTGCTCAACCGCTGCACTGCAGACGACATTATTCTATATAATACAGCGAGAGAAAAGCAGTGTCAAGAACAAAATAAGGCAGAGTTACTTATAAATGTGCATGTGAAAAGCATACTTCGTTTGGCATGTATACCTTTGGGTACTCGAATATACGGGAAGACATCTATCATAACCGTTTGATTGGCAAAGTTAACATTGTATTTTAAGTTTGACATCAGAAAATGATTAGCCTGGTCGATACTGACGACAAAGAACATTACAGTTATTATGTTCAATCTGACATGGTTTTTGATATGTATTAACTGTATACTATATGTCTTTTAACCCTTCAATTGTCATTTTGGACAAAAGTCAATGTACTTCTTAATTGATATAACGGCGCGCGCTAGTTTCATTTACTTTGTAAACGGACCTCTAAGTCCAGTCGCAGGACACCTTCAGTTGCAGAGACTAAAAAATGCTCTGGTTCAAAAGGTATATTCCGCGCGCTTTAAAATATGGCGCATTTAAAAAAAAAATGTTATACATTAGAAAAAAGCACATGTGTTTCCACAATATCTGTAAACTAGGAGGGATATGGCCTGGTCAACGATTTTTTTTTCAGTTATTCGCCCAAGGTTCATCCCAAGAACGTTGAAAAGTATATAGAAGACTTGTTTTTAAATACAGATATGAACTGTTATAGTGGATATACATACGATGTGCGATTCACTATTGTATAGGCTCAGTTGATTTACAAGTCAGCCGAACTGGATATATATATATATATATATATATATATATATATATATATATATATATATATATATATATATATATATATATATATATATATATATATATATATATATATGCCTCGTTCTGCATATAATACAAGTGCGTGCTAATGGGAGACTTGAAATGCCCCAAGGTAAACCAATAAGATAATAGAACCGTAGTTATCTCTTTTCGATTGCGTGACTGTGCAGCTTCTTGAATCTGCAGATTACAAACACAAGTTTGCCCAGGAGCTTTCAATTGATCGAGTAGAATAATGCCGTTCTCCTGTTTGCAATGACAAAACAGTGTTTAATATGTTTTGTAATTCTACCAAATATACTATAATTGTATATTTCCATTCAGTTCCGAAAAGGTTTCCAGATTCTTCAGCCCAGATATTAAACAAGCATTAATTGATAAGATATATGTATTGTAAACTATTATAATTATACTTTATATGCAACAGAATTCGTTACAAAATACCGTATATTTAATTTGCAGGAGTATTGCAGGGGCTGTTTGCATCTCTTAAAACGTCTTCCCAATCTCAAATTCGTAGTTTTTGTCATCCGTTAACTATTCAACCAGACATCTATGTAATTAGAAGTCCTTGCAACTCGCTGACTACGTTTATCGTGCGTCTTCCAAAACCCAGAGCTTTCTACAAAAATGTAGCGTTTTGTGGGGACACAAAATATTGTCATATATAATTTTTGTTTTGGTCTAGAACAAGTCTCCCGACATGAATGAAGGACACAGTGTTGCGTGTGTAGTGACTTTAGTCGTCACAGACGGTGTTACCACCCCCCCCCCACCCGATAACTTTGTCAGGACTGCATTCTGGTATTCGAAACTAATTTATCTATCTGTGTATCTCTCTACTTACCTATGTGTTTGTTGTTTTTTTTCACTACACTAACTTTAAAACAATTTTTACTGTGCATCCTTGGGATTTATTTATCAATTCTAGGCCTAACACAGTATGCTTAGGTTTCTACGTAGCTCTGTGAAATATTGCCAACCAGAGACAAGATATTTGTTATAAGGATCACAATGTATATCTTTAGTTCTTCCTACACTTTGATTCACTTCGCTGACGACAAATCATCCGCATTTTCGTCCTAGATTTGGCCGTTTCTGAAAAAATATACCGTTTCTTTTTTACCCTTTTAGAACTACACAGGGCAGCACGTACGGGTGTGCATTTACGCATTATTATATAGTGCAACATAAAATTATCTCGAACGATTTAAATGGCACAACACCAAAATTCATGCAACCTAGTACCACCAAGTGTAAAATGAGTCATCTGCATTACATTTGCTACAAAATGTCATGATGAATAACCACACTAGAGTCAACCATACTAGATGCAACATCAATAGAAAAAAAAGTAACCTATCCAAACTGACTGGAAGCGCACAATGGCTTGCATTGGCAGGTTAGAGAATTTCAATTGATTGGACTGTCTTATCCTTGATATGTACTTGAAGTGCATTGGGACGAGAGAGAGAGAGAGAGAGAGAGAGAGAGAGAGAGAGAGAGAGAGAGAGAGAGAGAGAGAGAGAGAGAGAGAGAATGAATGAGAGAGAGAGAGAGAGAGAGAGAGAGAGAGAGAGAGAGAGAGAGAGAGAGAGAGAGAGAGAGAGAGAGAGAGAGAGAGAGAGAGAGAGAGAGAGAGAGAGAGAGAGAGAGAGAGAGAGAGAGAGAGAGAGAGAGAGAGAGAGAGAGAGAGAGAGGCCCCACCTCTGAGTGGAAGGATTTTCTCGTGGTTCCTTTTTGGAATGTAAATCGCCGAGCGATTCATTTGACACTGGCTTCTTTGTATATAAGAATAGCTGTTATATCCAATATAAAACTGATCGAATCAATCCTGCAGTTTTTTTTCCCTCAAATTGAATGTGCTAAATCTCCTTTTTATGTCTCGGGAATTTTAAAAATAGTTTTTGATAAAATATAGATCTATTTTAAATAGCCATGAATGAGGAAACCCAGGTACATTTTCCTTTGAACCTTCAGTTCAGGCCTTCGTCAAAAGATAGAGTTCGGGTTCATCATTAGTGCAAAGAAAGGCTTCAGTGGTCTGATGGTGTTTTCAAGATTTAACGCTAGCAACATGAACCTGGAGGTCTTCACTGTCCTGACATGACGCGTGGCATTAAAACTTATACCAGGCAATTTACTCGAACCGAAAGATCTGTCGTTATTCAAATTCAATATTACGAGTAGCGGGTGCAAAAATAGGTTGGCCATTTCCTGAGCATGTCACAAATACATGCGCGACAAAGCTTCTTGGCAAAGGTGAATAGAATTACTTGTCTCTCCATGGGGTCCCTGTTCTCCAAGTTAGCGCAGCCTGAAACTTATGTATTATAGTTTCATGAATATACCAATCGGTAATTTGGCATGTACCGTGTGTTTATGTGTCTATGTGTGTGTGTGAGTATCCGTGAAGCGTCACAATGCCGTAAGAGTGAACCCCATAGAATGAATAGCTCCAGTTCACGACAAAAAACAAAAAACAAAAAAAAAAAACAAAAAAAAAAAACAAAAAAAAAAAAACACCCTACTGAAGTGATAAATTGTCACAATGAAAGAAACATTTTATTCCCTTCCAAACATAAATTCAAGTTAAACGACCGCAGTGCATGTTGTCCTGTTTGGGCATTATCTTGCGGTAATTTGAGTAAACTAGTTCCGTTGCTATGCAGTATTGACATATCATTGTACGATGTGTTTCGGCCCCCTCTGCGTTAAGTGCTTCATTAAAGGATAAAGGCAATTCTTGTCCCTATGCTTTCAGTGGTAGCAGCAATTACCTAATGTAAATACAGCACATTGATTTTTATTTGTCATCAACAGTCCATTTTATAAGCGTATTATCATATCAGCTCAGTGCACTTTAAAAAAAACGAAAAGAAGAAGAAAAAGAAGAAGGAGGAGGAGGAGGAGGAGGAGGAGGAGGAGGAGGAGGAGGAGAAGGAGAAGGAGAAGAAGAAGGAGAAGGAGAAGAAGAAGAAGAAGAAGAAGAAGAAGAAGAAGAAGAAGAAGAAGAAGAAGAAGAAGAAGAAGATAAATCAGATTTGGAATTAGTATCTTCTTTCAGGCGTTCATCGTGAACAGACTTTTTACCAAATGACAGTCTAAAGTGTTTGCTGTTTTACAGACGTGTAGGAAAACTTTACAAAAGAACTTCCATGATTAGTTTGATCCAGTAAATCTTAAGCCGATTATCTACTCATGACTAAGCCTATATATTTTGCCCTATTTTCGCTAACGATGGATAATTAGTTACTACCTTACCATTACATGGGCAGGTAGCAATAATGTAACTCCTGTGCGACTTTTCTGCCAAAAGCACGTCACCTGTTCATAGGTATTGTACTAGGTCCTGAAGTTGCCATTAAATGTTGTTGGCACTTAGGTAACACGTTATTGTTGATGTGAGAGCCATTCTTTTATCAGTGTCAGAAATTACCTTTTTAAAAACATTTTTGGATGGACCCTGTACATGGGATCAATGGAATATATAATACTTGTGCTTTATATTGTTCACTCTGGATTAAAGCTAATATCCTGGAAATCAGTAGGGTTTTTTTTTCATTTCTGGAGATATTGATACCAACACCTTTGACTATACTTAGGTTCTCGTACCGGGCGTGTATCAGAGGCACTGTGGTTGGTACTTGACTAAGCATGGGCCGAATATGACCAGCAGTATATAAGTGCTGCCCACCTAAAACTGGTTGAAAAATAATTGAATCTTTAAAGGACATGGAAGGAATCAGACAAAAATAAAAAGTTGACACATCTAAGCCCTGTTATGTCAATACATAACAACGTTCATGGGAACGATTGTGTTCATCAGGTCCACTAACACTGGCGATGGTACCTCCTTCTCATGGTTCTAGAAGCATTCACAAAGTATTCTTCTCGCTCATGATGAGCCCGAATTATGCCTGAATGATTTCCCAATATCTATCTGAAATGAAGTCCTTAAGTAATACGGATTCAGTGATCCATGAGCAATTCCTGCAAGGTAGCTGCGTAATCACAAAAACCGAGATGTTTCTTTCCGTGCTATTGTAGATGACCATGCGCTGCTTCAAATAAATGAAGTTTTCGGGATCTTTTGAATTACATTGAATCGTAGTGCCCACACAAGGTGTTTTCCCAGTTCATCTGAACGTGCATGACTTGCACAAGAAGCTAGGAATATGGCAAGCGTATCTCCCATCAAATCACTTCGCCATCATGCTCTAGCAATGTCTTTTTTTTAACGTCAGGAGAAGGGTAAAGAAGCACTGACCTCTGCCCTGCAGTTTACAAATCCATTTGAAGACAGCATTGTCGACTTGTTCAGTCTGGTTACTAAAGCCATTCTGTCAGAAAAGGTCAGATGAGACTTATGTAGACTATCTAAAGTTGGCTACAAGTTGTTTGAAGCAGATTTAATGAATGTATCCAGTCAGGCCCATAAAAAGGGTCCCCAACGAACGAGCAGATGGTACAGACGTGGAAAAACGGGTCAAGAAAGTTACAGTGCAAAAAGAGGAGAAGATGACACAGTTGGAAAGAAAAAAAAAGACAGGTCCACATTTGCTTGTTCACTCTTGACCTGCAAATTAAGGCATGATATTGATCCGAAAAAAAAAAATCATTGGCAACTTTGCATTTTTGTGGTACCAAGATCAAAGTTTGCTACCAATGGCACTATGCTGCGCTGTTCAGTGAAGAACATGTTGATAGCAATCCTGCAAAAACGTCCTGGCAAATGAGGTGAGATAGCTACCAATGTGGATCCTACACCTGATAATGCACTAGACAACAGAATTGTCACAGTAGATGCAATGACAAAGGGGCAGTCTATTGGCAAACCAGACTTGGTAAAGAGTCGTTGCCAGCTAGCTGCTCATTTCACCAGTCATATTTGAATTTTACAGGGAAAGTGATGAAGTTCACTTGATATTTGTTTGATATGATAAACCTTTATTTTTTTAAGACAGTTACAACCAGCAGATGCTAAGGATCCAATGAATCAATATTGTTTCACATCACTGATCAACGAACTTTTTCAAAGTTCCTATGAAGAAACAGCTGTCCCACTCTTAAAAAAAGTGACTGCCTTCCTGACAGAGGAGAAAGTCTTCACCAAAAGTTTAAAATATGGCGGTGAAGGGGAGTGTCAATGTTAGGCAACACAGAAGAACATGGAATACCAGAACAGCAACTAAAGTGCTACTGATACTAAACTCCTGCTTTATCCTGTCTACGCAACAGGTTCTGGTGCTACAAGAATCCAGATTCATTCACCAGATACAGATGTGTATTTCCTGTCCATTAGAATATATCTAGAACTGTTACTTCATACATCTTTTGTCACAGGTGTTGAATAGAGAAAGCGTGTTATTCCTGTGAAGCCTGTTGAACATGCTCTTGGACCCCACAAAGCAGCTGTTTTACTAGCACTTCATGCATTCAATGGAGCTAACAACACTGGTAGATTTGCGGGGAAAGGGGAGGTTATTCGCTGGAAAGTATTCAATAATGCATGTGATGAAATGATCACTGCTTTGGCAAATCCTGGGGTATAAATTCACTACTAACCACAGAAACAATGTCTGCAAAGGAACATTTTGCTTGCTAGATGTATCTTCTAAACACACAGATTAGGTGCGGTACTTGAGATGATGGTTGTTTAAAACGAAGTAAACACATTCAGAAAGATTACCTCTAACTCAGTATGAATTGCAAGAGGCCATTTTCCGAGCTTATCATCAGGAACATTGACAAGGTTGCTAAGCGTATTTTGTATGCACCACCAGCTTATGGCTAGGCACCTTACAAAATGAATGGCTCCCAGTGACGACAGGTAAGCCACCTGTACCAGTGTACTATGTATCTTTGTGTTGCCATTTGTGATCACCTGACTGTTACCTGTTTGCCAGCCTGGGACACATTTGTAACTTTGGTATTACTTACAATGTGTATGTATGCAGTGCCGTTTGTGATCATCTGACTGATACCTGTCTGCTAGTCTGAGACAACTTAATTGAGTGTTACTTACCATATGCATCTTTTTGGTGCCGATTCTCATTAACTGACTGATTCCTATCTGTTAGTCTTGGACATATCCATAGTCTGTTATCACTAACCAAGTATATCTGTGTGGTACAACAGCACATTTCCGTTAGCCTGGGGCGCCTTAAAATGGATTACACTTTAATATATAAAATGATATATATATATATATATATATATATGTATATATATACTAAGCACCGTATAGATACAAGGTACAGTAAAATTGGTCTAATAGGGACACCATTGGGACTGGAGAAAAGTGAGCATGGAGTCCATGCTATCAAGGTGTGGCACTTAAAGTACTAACTGGAGATCCACATAAATGCACATGTATTTGTATTATATGAAACAAGCTTAGACTGACCAATTTGGACACATGTACACATATGCGTACACATATTTACCTCAGGTCAAAAAGCCATGAAAAGACTAGACAAATCGTACTTTTCTCAAGTTTATTACATTTGTTTTAGGCTTTGGGTTGATCGTAGGGCATTATATTGCTAACTGAAAGTACTGCTTTTATGTCAATAGCCTTGTTTGTGATTAAGCGTTGATGTGCTGCTGATCCAAGCGTAGCAGATGAGTTCCAAAGAACAGTGCAAATGCATGGAAAGTGTCAGATAAAAAACAATTGAATTCATTGACCTGTGACAGTGGATTGACAAGTGTCTTCTGGTAGGGGAGGCGGCACTGTACACAAATGCTTGAAACATTAAACCAGGGAGTTGTTCTTCTGTAGCAATATTGTAAATAAACTCTAAAACTGACTCAATGAGAAAAAAATATAGGTCATCCCCATTAAAAAATAGTACAGCCTGTCCTCATTTAAAAAGTACAGTTTCGACCTGGGACTGAATTTACTGTCCCTAATACACAATTGAGAGGTGTCCCCTTTACTGAAGTAATGCTAATATGAACACGACTTTTAAGCGTTTGTTTCTGGGAAGAAATGTCCCTTTTGAGGAGGTATCCCTTTTTCGCAGTGTCGCTATTGACAGGTTTCACCCAGCACAAGGGACAACATAGGCAAGTTTTTGTGTACAGTATCACAGGACACTAACGATGTAACTTGCCACGTATCACCGACTCCCAGATACTGATGTGCAGAGCTGACGGTTGTATATCAATACACTTGTTGCCACTTACCTGTTTTTAACTTAATTGTACCAAATGCGTGGAGTGGCTTTACTGAATACATGTATATTTCTCAACAAACCTTCATTGTATTGTCAAAGAGATAGCTGAGGCAACATTGTACATTGTAAGACGAAATACCAAAGCGAAGTTGTTACTGCAAGTAGGTTTCCATGCACGTCTCAAATAGATTTGGATGGTAAAATAAATAGCCCTATTTCATCATTCCCTGGCTAGATATTACTATTCTGTATCGATACATACAGATCAGTGTAATGACAGATAAAGGGAAGGTTAGGGACCCGGGAATCCCATTTCCTTTGCCCTCAATTGAAAATGTATGTTTTTTTTTATTTCCTGGAAGCAGAAAGAATAGGAATAGTACATTTATGTATAAATTTGTCAAGCAGGCAAACTGACTTTCATTTTTTCCTTCATCGATGTATATCAGTACAGCACTGCATCTAAATAAGGAATAATCGAATGAAGATGTGTTTGCTGTGAATGCCCACAAATATGAAGCACCGAACCTTTTCCTTTACTTAGCCAATGAATGGCAACACAAGTTGGAAGTTTATGAAATTACACGAAAAATAAAAGGTAAAATTGAGGCTATCTGAAGTCGCGTTCTAAGAATATGGGTTCCCAGCTTGGCTACCCTGCTGCCGTGGAAAACCTGTCTCTAGTATCCAGGTACCATATTTTGACCAATTCGTTACACTGATACAGATTAAAGTGCAAATATGTGTACTTTACATTGGTGTATAGCATTCATATAGGGCAGAACGAAAGAAAAAGAGTAACAAGGGAATCATGATGATCCTGTGCTCTGCTGACTGGAATTTGCTTTTGTAGTTTTGCAACATATGCACTGTAGTCTGTATACCTATATGCATAAACGGTGATACCAAAGTTTGATATATCATAACAGAAGTCAAAAATAACCTTAACACAAAAAAGATCATGAAAATATAAGAAAAATGGCATCACCACCTGGTGGTCAAAATGTGACCCAGGTGAACCTGTGCGTAATATCAATACAATTGCACAATTAGTTCTTGAGATGAAAAGATGAGTTTTTTCTTCAAAAAAATCACTAAAAATCAGAAAAAGGGGAAAATTATTGCCTGATCATCTCCTTGCAAACTTCGAAGAGGTACACTCGGGAACATCCATGTAAAAAATAAAAACACTCCAAGCACTGGCTTTTTTCAAAAGAAGTCGAAAATGTAAATAGCCATATATACTATGGGGTGTTGGCTGTTACCCATGCTCGCAAAGTTTGAGTTCCCATTACTTTGTCAAAAATTAATATATCTATATAATTTTCGCAAACTTTTGTTATCTTAAGTCAAATTATATTCTCATAAAATTTTAAGCAATACTGTTCAGTGGCCCTGGAGAAGTCAAAAGTAGCCTTCAAACAAGCAAAATGCATAAAGACTAAGAACAAATGCAGCGCTACCTGGTGGCCAATATAAAAACCACGTCACCCCAGGTGACCCTATTCCCAATGTAAAAGCAATTGGCGAAGTAGTTCGTTAAATGAAGAAATTTTAGTGTTTTTCTTTTCAAAATGTAAATTAAAATTTCATAAAAAAAACCAGACAAATTATTGCATCATCATCTACTTTGCAAACTTAGCATAGGGCCACCTACGAAACATCCATGTGCAAAATCAAGACATTCCATGCAGCGTTTTTTTTTTCCTGAGAATAAGTACAAAATGTAAAAAAGTCTAACGACGGATATGCAGACGGACGACGGACACAAATGGATTCCAATAGTTCTGTGCACAGCTAAAAATTGACATTTTGATGGGAAGCCTCGGCCTTCTGTGTCAGGAACCTGCCAAAGTGCCGACATGCATTTCTTGTGCCTTGGAATGCAACCATGCATAGTTGGGTTGCTTTCAGTATGAAATCCCATTGGTTTTCACGCTGCTCCCCCCTGACTAATTGCATGGCCACTAAAAGGCCGTGGATGTCACATGACACAACAGTTGACCGCCCATGCTTGTCTTGGTATTGCAGTTGACAGATCATCGGTGTCATGATATTGCAGGGGTGACTCTAAGAATTTGTAATGGGGGTGGGGACGGCAAAGACCAGGGTTGTGGGTTGGCGGGGAGGGTGGGCGGTGTCCAGGCCCTCACCAGAGCCCAAGGGCGGAGCCCCCCGAAAGCTCTAAACTTTTTTTTTGGGGGGGGGGGGGGTCGTCATTGTTAAGGCGAGAGGGGCGTGGGCCCTGCACCCAAGCATATATTTTTTAAAACAATTACGGTCCCTAGGTTTCACCTATCTGCCCAGGCTGGACCTGGGACCATTGGCAAGCAACACCATGCCTACACTATTAGAGATTTGTCACATTCCCGGTACTCATCTTTGAAATGAATGAAACGTGTAATCATGAGAGGTGATATACAAGCGACATTAGACCTGATGTCCAAGAATGAATTTGGCGTCTATTCCCAACAGTGCAACAAGAAACCGCGAAACCATACTTACAGGTTGTATGGCTGTAACTGCACTACCAAGGGAATATATATGGTTTGGAATTTCGATCTTCTTGTTGGCCTCGGAGGCTCAATGGTTTTAATTTTACGACCTTGCGAACACCACATTATTACCTAGTACCATGGGTGGACCAGCCTGGCTGTCGTGAAAGCATTCCTTCGTGTCAATAACGATATTTGTCAGGCGTGTTCCCCGGATGTGTCCATTTTTTCCAAATCAGTGTTGGTTTGTTTTTTTTTTTTTTTTTTGTTTTTTTTTTGTTTTTTTTTGTTTGTTTTTTTTTTTGTTTTTGTTTTTTTGTTTTTGTTTTTGTTTTTGAACAGGCCTCAGTTACTGCGTATGATGGGAAACTTTTTAAATTAAGGTCTGTCCAATAATGAAGACACCACTCAACATAGCTGCAGTGTACCTTTCCAGCTTGCTGATATTCTAGTGAAGTGATTCTAGTTCATAAACAGAGATAAATTGGTACATTCTATGTGTGCTGGGTAAAGCACATGCCAAAATCCGTATTTAAAGAAAAGAAATCCCTATCTTAACCTACATCCCCCTTTTTTCAGTCCCGATTAGTGGAAACGAAAACATTTTTACTTGGCCTTACCAACAAACACGGGCCGTGCAAACACAAGCGAGTTTAAACAGACACCAGGCCGGGCATAGTTTTCCGTTATGTGCGTATATTTTTGCCCACCTTCAGTCTTAAATTTCATTTCTCTCTTGTTCTGCTGTGCAGATTTTTTTTTTTTCAAACATTTTAAGAAAACCAAAACAACAAACTTTGGTTAAAAACATCGTGAAGTTACGTATCTGAGACAGGATCAACAACATATCGTGTTTACGCACCTCTTAGGCTCAACTTCGTCACCATGCGGTGACGGAATCTACGCATTTGCCTTGCCCTCCGTACAGAATTTTTATTCGTGTCTTTATCTGTGTCTAGATTAGTTCCATCAATGTCTTTTTATACAAGTATGATGTAAAACTTTTGCATCTTCGTCCAAGAATCTTTGCATGAATACGGCATGTTTTCCTCCCAATAAATGGAACATGACTCGAGCACATGGCACACAACCAGTTTGATTGGACGGTGACTGGCACGTGACCAAATCCATCCAATGATTAACCTGGAATTGTCGTAGCGCATTTATAATGAAATAAAATGACGGTTCGATTCCTTTGAATCGCCGTACATTTGCCGTGTTGCATGTCTGGCCTCTCTAGTAAAAAAAAAAACACAAAAAACTTTGACCGATTGATTCTTTGTTAGCTAGGATTTGTTGTAAAACTTGTAAGTAATACATATCTGTGCACATTCGTTAGATTTATAAAGGTTTTAATGTGCTTGAATGCTCTTTTCATGAGGGAGGTACTTTTTTCCGAATATTGCCCACCTAGTCAAACAGAGAACGTGTATGACGTCGAAGAAGCACCCAGATGACGAGCCCCTAAAGGCTAAACGTGGTGAAAGCGCGTTAAGTCCCGCTGAAGCACCGTTTGTGCTGGGAAGTCTTTATTTCAGAGCGCACCGTTGCAAGTGTTGTAAACAGGAATGCTGTGTACAACTGAACTCAGTCCATCTCGCGCTGGACGACCTTCTGCACGATCTTCTTACTCACTTCTTTCGATCATATTTATGTTATATAATAGAATTTGCGCATGTTTATTCGTTTAATGAGATGTTCATACATTTGACGACATGCCACGATGCAAAACATTTTCAACATTATGATATACAGGATTATTTCACTTGCATTTTCTACTTTAATACATTGCAATATTTTTTGGTCGCATGTATGGTTGTGAATGCCTTGTGATTTGGGCTCCTATTTCAGGACTCCTCACTTTCCAAACATAAATGTGCACAGTCAAAATTCAACTTGTGCGCATGAATACCATACCTATCGCCAGAATAGATTTTAATATATTGAAAGTCATATGACTTCAATAGAAAAGATGGATTATTTTCGCGGTAACAGTAAGGATCAACATATGCACGGGACGGATACCAGTAAGGCTCTGTTGGCTGACCATTCCGGTGTGGTACCTAGACCTGCCAGAGCACTGCATTGGAGCCTTTTTCTTGATGGTCGGGTGGCTTTTGTCCTATGCATGCACAGATAATTGTTATAATGTCGTTAGCTTTTATCGGTCCAATCCGAGTCCCCATCACGTATAATTACTCATAAATATCACATAGGAGGCAGCATATCAATTTGTGGCCATTAAGTGCCGTTGGAAAATGATACACATGTTGTGCCACCAATGTGGGTAAATAATATTTACCCACATTGGTGGCACAACATGTGTATCATTATGACTAATTACTAATTACTAATTCGAATTAAACATTCAATTCCAACCTCTAGAATGTCTATCCATGAGCTGTTTCTGTCTCCTCATAACTGGTGAAAGATTTCGATCTAAAGAAAAGAAAAATCAGTGAAAGAAACCTTATTACACCTTCTTTAACAACAGAAGAAATGGTGGTGATTTGTAACTAAACAAGCTACGTACTACAACAATTGTTAAATCGCCGAATTACTTTACATCTAGAACGCATTAACATTTCATGTAAGTAACAAGCAGATAGACAGTTATGTTTCCCCTATGCAGTATATACCTGCAATACCCATGGTCTTCCCACAGATATATACGCGGGTTCTGGATGTCGGGTCGGGGGTGAAACATGCCAGGACAATGTATGTACAAACAACAGCAGACTGAGTGCTTTTCCCTGCCATCTTTGGGAAACACAGGCCTCAACGCGTGCTGTCAGGACCCCAGTCTGAACATACATAGGCAAATGTAATTCTAGCCCGCCAAAATAATAGATAATGCCTTCAGATTCATTTAATGTGATCCTGAACCGCTGACACAGGTAAAAAAGGGAATTATTGTTCGGTTGTTGTATTCACATTATCACAGAATAATAAACGTCAAATTTGCGATTAGTGCACTCACACCAATACTCTACATGGAAACTAGTATGGGCTTCTACTGCCGTACTTCAAACAGATGTTAGGGCATTCAGCCACCGTTTATAGAATGTAAGGTAGTATTTGCATGTGTAACAAAAACACAAGATCCGCCGACGAGACAGGCACCGCCTGTCCGTTCGTCTTGTTGATATGATTTAATTCTGTGCAAAACGTAGACCCCGTTAGGGTGTCAAAGATATTAGAAAGGTACTTGATCTGACTAAAATTAAAACCTTGTGACGACCAGGTGGAATTGAAGCTGGAACAAAATCAAGAAAAAGGACATATACAAGGGTTGGTTGTCCATTTTCAACATAGAAATCGGATGATTCAATCCGATCCCTTAAGAGTTTATTGGACGGGTGTATATTTTGCGATCACGTATCGCCTATACATTTATCGTCAACTTACAAAGGCCATGATTAAATGGTGTAGCTTGGTATTTAAATAAATTGTAAACTAGTAACACATAAGGATATTTCATTAGCGGACAACACATTTTCTCCCTCACAGGAAACTTTCAAAAAGCCATTGCTTCCCTGCGCATTTGAAATAGGGCTGCCACAGTCATCTGTCGGCCACCTGTTATAGGTCTTACATTAGAGTGTTCTTCAATACCGGGCGTTAAATATTTTTATATGTATGTATGTATGTATGTATGTATGTATGTATGTATGTATGTATGTATGCATGTCAAATCGAACTATATCAAGCTAGCGTTTTGTTTTCCCTAATTGGCTATTGTTTCATGCGCAAATTTACGAAGCCCCCTTTTTCTGTCTAAATATTATTCTTATAATGGTCTCTCTCTCTCTCTCTCTCTCTCTCTCTCTCTCTCTCTCTCTCTCTCTCTCTCTCTCTCTCTCTCTCTCTCTCTCTCTCTCTCTCTCTCTCTCTCTCTCTCTCTCTCTCTCTCTCTCTCTCTCTCTCTCTCTCTCTCTCTCTCTCTCTGTTTCCCTATTTCTCCTACCTATCACTGAAAAGAAGCGCCCAATATAAATCTTTCTACATAGTCACAATCCCAGTAATGGCACAAATATCCACTACCCACGCATTTGAAAGCTGGATACCGTGTGCCCAATAACTTTGAGGGTTTTTTCCGCTTACTAGACCTCCAAGTATACTGATGCAATGGTGTTTGGGTACTATTTTGGACTTTAAACCAGTGTCGAAACCCCTTGCTGGCACGCATATGGCTGTCACTGAATATACTGAAGCATGTCACCATATTGCCCAATATGAACATGCAGAATGGAGGCCACATATTTGCTAACGTGAGGTAAAAAGGAACTACGCGACAGATCACTCATTAATAGGTATGTTTTGTGCTACCACGCTTTAATCTGCAGATCCTGTGATTCATCAGCATTACCGATACTTTTCAGAGCTGAAAACCCTTGGGAGTAATTGATCATATCATTACTTCCACTAGCATAATACGCCAATTACATTAACACCAGACTGAAACTATATTTATGCGCAATACGGACATGAACCGCAGATAAACCGATGTACAGTCGCATTATTTTTCTTTTCTCCGCTGTCATACACCTGCCAAAGCTGCAATATATATCTCTTATTGAGGAGCATCACTCCTAGATGAAGAGGACACAAAACTAGCCAAGGTCTGAGAGGGGGTATGCGGCGGGAATTGGCACGCAAACCTGGGTAGATATGAGAGCAAGTAAGATGTGGAATCCCAGGTTCTCCAGAACTGAAAGACAATGTTGAAATGTACTATATATATATATATATATTGGAAGTGTCGAACCATGCAATGAAACGTAACGGTGAAAGGTTTTGGTTTTTCATGGGCTCACATACCGGCTAAAGAACTGTGAGTAAACATGTCCAACAGACTGTTTGAAGAATGACAGTATTAGTACACGGTGGATATAAAGTGCAATGAATGACCAAAGAGTTCAGTTATTTCTTGAAAACCACATCAAGTACAAGGAATGCACTCAATAGGTGGCAAAATTGGTTATTTATAAAATACACATACCCTTTCGTTCGGACTTCTTTATGTTATATCGCAAAATACGAAAACAAAAGAAGTATGGATAAATAAAGATGTTGCAAATTATAAACACGAGTGGAAAGATGGAATGATGGTGTTGCTACTTTTTAAGGGATGTGTGACTCAGTCTTGAAATATGTAGACTCAAAGTTGTAACCAGAAAATTGAACATTTTGTTGCAATAAATCTTCATTAAACAGACAAAGATGCACACAAATGAAAACAAGAGACATCGAGACCATAAACATGGGACTGTGCTGTATAACAGAAATCTCGCCACGCCATTTCGGATCCAACAAATCTTGATCGGTGGATACCATACCAATGTAGTTCAATCTAAAATTTTGGGCGAAAGAAAAGTTGTAAGCACTAGATATCAGACCAGGTCACGTGTATAGAGTGTTAACAATTCCAAAGATACAGCAGAAAGCGTAACCAACCGGTTACAATATTTTTAATCCCCTCCAAAGGTTAAGAGTTCACACAAGTGAACTTCCTCTTTATCCGCATGTACACAGATAAAAACAATAATTAATGAAGCTGTTTTAGGTATCTCTTATCTAAAAAAAAAATGAGATATTTAGCAACTCCTTTCGCTTCCTGACAATAGCATACACTTGTCCCTCCTTGCGTTTTTGAAAGTATTTTCTTTCAATTTCTCTCTTTTTTTTTTTAGTTCACACTCATATTAATTTTGTTAAATTCAATGAGGGGGAGAGTGTTTAAACAACCACATACCACATGTGATTGAATAGTGCTGTACCTGTTGGTCCTATGCAGAACCTGTTACCAAGATGAACACATGAACACGCAGCGATACACTTTTAGGGTGCTGCCGCGTGAGAGCTTTCGTTGCAACGTTTGAGGACTTTTTTTAAAGATTCCGTTAGATTATATCGCCAACTGTACTGAATCATTGATTACCCGTTAAAAAAAAATATATGTGAATTAAAGCAGAATGCCACCTCAACAGTTGCGGGGAGAATGCTCATTTAAACTGGCAATGCTGTGACAGCGTATTCTTCATTATCTGAATCACACGTGGTGGATGCAGCCCTGTGATGTGGAAAATAAATTACTAGACAGAAAAATACCTGAAATACTATGTAACGAAGCAATGTCTATGCATGCATATTAATACATACACGGTTATAAACACTGCAAAATATAAACTTGATACTTACACATCGCCTGCCCGAAGTGCCAAACCTCTTTTGCGTAGATATCAACCAGTGCAGAAGGCATACAAACAATAATTACCAACAAATCCGCCAAACTTAGGTTGACTAAAAAGAAATTTGTTGAGTTCCTCATATCCTTGTTTCTCCATACAACGAGAATCACTAAGGCGTTCCCCACGACTCCGCAAGCAAAAATGAAGCAATACAGTAGTGTTGTACAAGCAAGCATATATATTGGGGGTTCCGGGGTCGGGGTTCGTTGATCTGGCCTGTAGACTGTGCAGTTATCCCATTGTGTTATGTTCTCGGCCGTGAAATTTACTGACGCGGTCAACGGATGTGACCCGTTGAACAAAGTTTTGTACATGGTACAATTCATGTTGTTTTAACCCCCAGGTTCACGTAAGTAGCTGTTGCACCACTCCTGCAGAGTTCAGTCTTTTTCACCTCTTCTCTTACATGCAGCATATGCACCCAAGTGCCGCCTTCAAGTCTTAGACGGAAACATCCACTTGTCTGGTTTGTCAATGTAGTAGGTCCATTTATGCAAATCAATGTGATGTCACAGTGTCGTCATTGGCGACCATCTGGCGCACTTGCAGCCTGCACTTTGTTTCCAAGAAGGACAATCTCACATCCTCATATGAGTTTCTTTTGTTTTTCTTTTTCAATTCTTTCTTCCTCTTTATTTTTCCCCCTTTTGTGGCTTCTTGAAATTCTAAGCGTCTCAATAACATTGCGGAGTTTTGAGGACGTGTTGAATGATTGATCCGTTTAAGTTGTTTATGATATGTACGGTAATCGTAGTATTGATTTTTTGGTGTTGGGTGACAGGAATGAGAGCTGTTTGTTAAACCTCAGCCGTGTATGGTACAACCTGTAAAACGATATAATCTCTCAGAATATTTGCGTTCGAGCAGTGGGTTTCGAAGGGAAAATGCGCCGGCTGGGAAGAGCATCGCGGTTTTTCATCCAAGATATTTAAGTCTTCTTTCATAATCCCCGTAGCGACACTTGTTTTATCATGCGATAATGAAGTATATAATTCCAGCAGATCACAAAAGCATGACACTTCAAATCACGAGTCGAAATAAACCCACATATTGCTTCCTTAAAAACTTTCCGGCAGCATTCCCAATAAAGCCACAAACCTTATATGGGACCACGAGAGACGCAACCGCTGTGTCATCCGTTAGCTGCGGAGTCTGCTCTGCACCTTCGGCAGGCGAGGGTACCGCCGTTTGAAAACTGGAAAGGGGAATATATATATATATATATATATCAACTGGGGTTCAATGCTTAATTAGTCTAGTCAAAGCCTCTGATGAAAGTGATCTCATTCCACTCACGGGTATTGATCAAACAGTTGATACCATTGAAGCATTGGTCGAATCTCACTCGAATGCAGTCTTTGTTCATTAATCTGGTTTTATTGGTGGTGCGCTGGAGATTTTAACATACTCAGCCAGCAATTGTGGAATTAGCTGAGATGAGAAATGCAGAAGAAAAAGCCGTTACCCATGCTTTACTAAAATACATTATCTTGTGATCCACTTATATCGTGTTAACCTGTACCTTTGGTGTATTATGTTTTTCCCCGAACGGAAACTCTGATTTTTTCTGTCCTTCTCTTTTTTATTGTTATATTCTCTAAATGCGTATTTCATATTTGTTTTTCGGATATGTTTTTTTGTCCTTTTGTTTTGTTTTTGTTTTAATAATAATAATAACAATAATAATAATAATAATAATAATAATAATAATAATAATAATAATAATAAAAATGATGATGATGATGATGATGATGATGATGATGATGATGATGATGATGATGATGATGATGATGATGATGATGATGATGATGATGATGATTGAATATCTTTATTCTGGGTGACCCAACTCAGACAAAGTCTGTTGTTCCGTGGGGCCCAGTAAAAACATACATGCAATACATATGTACAATGTCAAAACATGTTAAAATACCTGAGTGACAGCTTTGAGGAATAAAAGTGTGAATATTCAAAGAAGCATTATTTATATTTTAGTTTAAAAGGGAATGAATCATCAGCTTTACGTGTTTTCACACGGAACCATGACAAATGTGACCGCCAGCGTTCAGTTGGAAGCGTATGCCTACCTCTCTCCCCTGGTGTGACACCTGTCAGTCGTCTACCCATTCCACTCCCTTGCTTTATAAAATACTTTTATGTCAAATAAAAGTAAGGTACATGGAGGCTTTATAAAATGTGCAGTGGCAAGCTTGGCTAATCCATAGACGTATCGTGATACACATTAATAAGCCAGTACCAGTAGCTTATATACAGTGGCCAACAAATCTTACCAGTTCATAGAAAATCCTAGGATGCAGCATACAAAACTCAATTTGTTAAATTTGGATCAAAGCGTTTTGATAATTTAATCGCTATAAAAGCAGAACGGTGATCGCGAGTCTCCCGGTTGTTAAGATATTCATATTCTTCATTTAA